>NCQV01140955.1:0-12594 GCA_002740545.1 Lophocereus schottii | reverse complement strand
TTAAAGTACTTTGTGTATTTGAATGGTGAAAATCTTTTAAATTAATTCTTGGTGCTTTTCTTTTGGAGAATTAATTGGTAGATTATTAGGCTAAGTGCTGGTTTGAGTCTTATCTTAGTCATATTCATTTCATTAGCTTTTCTCGCACATTCAAGATATATCTAAAAAAAAGTTCCTCAGTTTTCTCTGTTGTGACCCAAGGATAAGCTTGGCTCAAGGGGTTGCTGCTTTGGAGTTGATTGAGAGTTGACCACTCCTGTGATTCAGGGCCCTCGTCTTTTGCGTCAAATTGGTATAAGTGTCAAAAGGTCGTACTCTTGGTTGATTTCTCCATCAAAACCTTCTCCTTCTACAGTAAAAAAATTCACTTCTTGATCATTCTTAACAACATCCCAAAAGTTTCTAGCATTCTTGTCTTAATCCTTTCATAAGTCCACAAAGAACCCTATTCCCAAGCACATAACCACCCTAAACACATCCCAAAGCTCCATAAGAAAAAAACCTTCACAAAAAACCACAGGATCAAGCTAGACAATGGCAACCACGATCTGTCCGTGGAGCTAGCCACAAACCATGGTAGCTTACATCTTCCATTTTCTTGTCCCAGTCTTCACCACAACCCATCTGTGTTACACACCCAGCCCCTTGGTTACCTTGTTCTTGACTTATTTTGTTCTTTCCTTATACCTTTTCTTCTTTTGCATTTCTGCTACTATAGAAGATAAAGCCATCTGGTAATTCCAAGTTCAAGTAAAGAATCTTAGAAAGTAAATCGTATGGGTGAAGAAGGTCATGAAAGAAGATCCTTATTTTGAAGGTATTATTTTAGATCCTACCATCTATTTGGAATTAGTTCAAACACGTAAAGATTATTTTGACGCCAAAGGATACTTAATTGAGAGATCTTCATGGTAGTTACACAAAAACTCCACGGTTTTGCCAATCATTAGTTTGAGTGCCTTAGGAGAGAGATAGCTCTAAAATGCAAGGCTAGAATCAAGACTTATAGATGTGAGATTTTACTTAGATCTGTTCTCTAATGAAGAACTCATGAAGGAATAACCCATTATTACCCAAGAGGTGATCAAGTTCTAAAAAGATGATGAGTCAAAGCCCATCCTAGAGGTTGAGCTAGCAACTATTTCTCAATGTAATTCTTATTCTCTCCGTCGTCTCAATTTAGAAACCGAGGTAACTATCATCGGAGCTCTACTTTTATTGTCAATGAGCAAGTTAAGGAATGAAGCTATGAATTAAATGCTTCCCATGGATACTTGGCATCTATTTGTTGGAAGAGCTTTGAAATTTGGCCTAAAGATTATCCATTATGAGAAACCCAACTTTAATGACCAAACTCTCACTCTTACTCTCAATCTCCTAAATCCTCATCAACCTTAAACCCACAAAATTAAAGCTCCATAAAAACATTTATGATTCCAAACCAAATACAAAACTCTTACCCTTGATGGCGTGAAGATCATTTGACTCCTTTCCCATTGAAAGTGAGCATCCACGAGTCAAGCTTGTGGGTGATAATGAAATCTCTCTTAGTATAGGTTGTGAAGAGTATATTGAAATTTTCGATACTCTCATGCATGTTAGGAGGATTGTTTATTACATTGCAGTATCTCTCACAACCTTCAACTACATGTTCAAGAAGGGTGGTATTCAATGAGTTCTTACTATTGATATCCTTGTATTTTAGTAGTAAGGGTTTGAGAACAAATCCTTTTGAAGTTGTAGAGTTTTGATGCATGAGCATTAAGGGCAAGTTGAGTACACATTGAATAAGTGGGTTTAGGCTCTAAGGCCCCAAATGCCAAAACTTGCCTCTTTAAACCCAAGTTAAGATTACTTTTGGGTGACATTGAGGATTATCTTTCGAATAAAGCTTAAGAGGCATGCTTAGAATAACAAATTATTTATCCTATTCCATCTAGTTCATGTGGCCCAAATGTCAACAACATGGGGAAAAGTGCACCAAAATGAAGAATTTAACCATCATGAATGAAGTCAAATAGACAAGTCAGGTCAGTTTTGATCCAACAAGCCCTAGTTACAAAAGTCAAACTTTGATCAACTATGGCCAACACTGGTCAAGCCTTGGCCAGGGATCAAGGTCAACATCCAATTATCAAGTTTGGAGATAATGAAGAATTTGAACAACTTATCACTGGCCTAAAACTTCTAATTTTCTTTTTTTTTGTGCTTAAATTGATGTTTAAATGTTATTGGTTAGAATGAATGGTTGAATTCTATTGATCCACACTAACTCCATAGGTGCTTCATTTTTATTGGCTTATTTTTGTAGCTTGGCCAAGGGGACACTAATTTTATGGCTATAAGTTAGCATCCTGGAACCAATTGTATGAGATAGACTTTAAGTTGACAATTAATTAATTAAAGCTAGGATGCTTTTTTCTCCCAAAAAAGAATTCTCTCTCTTTATTTTAAATACTTCGTGTATTTGAGTGATGATTGAGTGAATCCTTTAAATTAGTTCCTGGTGCTTTTCTTTAGAGAATCAATTAGTGAATTTTAGAATAAGTTTTGGCGCAAACCTTTATCTTAGTGATATCTATTTTATTAGCTTTTCTTATACATTTTTGAAAAAATTCTATAAAAAAAGTTCCTTAATTTTTTATTTTGTTACTCAAGATTGGCTTGGCTCAAAGGCTTGTTGCTTTGGTATTGATTGATGGTTGTTAATGGTTGATCACTGTTGTGATCAAGGGCCATTGTTTTCACATTAGATATGCCTTTTCCACCTATAAATATCATCGCCAGTTGAAATCAATGATCCACACCTGCTCAATAGCAGCAAGATTGATCTCCTCAATTCCCCACATACTGTTTTGCCAAGCCAAGGAGAGAAAAAGGGAGAATATAGGGAGAAGAGAAGAAACAAACAATGGGACATATGATCACAAATGATGAACCTTGCTACAAATTTATTAGTAGCCTCGAAGGCCACTACAATGTCGCGGACTTTTTGAGGACAAGAAAAAGGCAACTATAAGATGAAAGAGTATAAGGTAATGACTTCAACCATGGGGGACACTGGCTGAACAATACTTGCATAGCCGGTCAGCTAACAGGGCAGAGGTAGCGGTGGCTAGGAGTTAGTGTTTCATGGGTGGGATCAAAATGTCTATTATATTCAGCTATTTCACTAAGATATTAATTAATTAATTAATCAATAGGAATTATTATTATTATTATTATTATTATTATTATTATTGAAAACAAGAAAGTTTAAAGCTTAATTTAATAAAAAATTGAGCTTCTTTCAATATGAATATTTTTGTAACAAAAGAAAACGAAAATTTAGAATTAAGCTATTATAATAGGTTAACAAGTACAAGAGAGAGATTGGATGAAGAAGATGAAAATGCGCTGGCATAATTGTGGGAAAAAATGAGAGTTCATGGATAAAAATACCATCATGTTATTAATTTTTTTTTTTTCAATATGTCACCAAGTAGCCTTCCCCTCCATGTTACATTACTGTATATTATCTAACCTAAAAGTTTAATTTATAGAATACATTGTGTCAATTTTTTTAACTCAATAGCAATAGGGTAAAGGTAAGTTCATAGTCGGCGTTAGATTGTTTCCCTTAGATAATCTTCTTTACGATCCCCAAAGGATGTTTGGTCTTACTGCAAAGCATACAATTGTTAGACATAGTACTTAACTACATGGATGAGGTCAAATGTAGGTGATTAAACTAATTATAACCCATCCTACATATTCACAAATTCTAGGATGAGATCGTCTCATGTAAAAGTGATTGTGGGATGGATTCCTTTAAGTATGACTTTTTAAAGTTTATAAGAGGACCAATAGTATGCTTTAGAGTAGCTTTTTTATTTTGGGTTCACTAGTAGTTCATATGTGGTAAAGTTTATTATAGTCACCCTTAAATGCATTATTAGCATACTGGTAGTCACCCTGGTTACTACTATTAAAAGTCACTGCAAAAGTGTTTGTCTCATTATATCTTTTATGTGAATAGTTTCACACAAGACTTACTATTATATAATTAACAATCAATATATGGCTAACGGAATAATTCAACTTACAGAAATTAATTCTAATTTAAACATCAATGATGGAAAGAGAAAATAAGAGAAGTCACCAGGAACGAATCAATCTGGAAGTAAAAACTGAGAGAACTAAATTAAATATTCAAAACTTCTTTGAAATTAGATTTAAATACTTGAATCAATGTTTGAGAGAAAGCATTACACTAACTAAGGCTGAAACCTAAAATTAAAGCTATTCTAAGGTACCCTAAAAGCTACCACTACCTGCTGGTGCTGAAGAATTGATGATTGAGTTATGCCCCCCAATGCATACTTTGATAATATTAGATGACACCACTTACTTTCCTAATCCCACCTAATTTCCGAATTATGAGTCACTTCCTTCTTGCTCTCTGTATTCTATTAGTGTTGAATCTACACTTACTTTCCAATTTACTCCACTTCCTCTATCAATCAAATCCCACCTGCAATGAATTTCTTTTTCTTCGATCTTGATATTTGTTAGGAAATTAACTGTGAGAAGGAAATTTTGTTAGGGATTAATTGATGAAAAGTTGGATTTTCCTGTTCTTTTTACGCTAGTGGGTGGCACAAGTTGGAAAACATTAAAGTAGAGTGCTTCTCTTTAGGCTAGGCACATCATTTGCTTCAAGACTAGTTGAGCAACTAGGTTTGCAAATCACATGAAGATATTGTGGACTTCTTCCTTACTCTCTTTTTACACCTATTTTGCAATCACCTCTTTATTTCACCATTTTTTTTTTGCATAAAACCTAAGTAGAATACTAAAAATACCTCGATTATGGTCAAAAGCTAAGGGCTAAGGACAAGTAAGTTGGCACTTCCAGTGACCAAACAAATTCCCCACACTTAGCTTTTACTTAACCTTGAGTAAAACAATAGAAAATACAAATCAACGTAAGACACCTTAGTTGTTTATACATGAACAAGGAAGCCCAGTTGGACTCAACATGTGCAATAAATCCTTCATACCACCTGTTCCTCTTAGTGGATGCATGTCGACTTATGAGGGTTTGCAGAACAGATACGCTCAAATCTTAAAAAGAAAAAGGAAAATAGAAATCTTTAGAGTTTTACAAACTATACACAACTATTCATCAAGAGGAAAACTCTACATATTTCAACCACCCATATGACCTTTGTAAACTATATATACAAATGCAATGTACACATCAAAAACCTTGGTCCCTACTAATGTCATCCCAGTGCCAGCTTTTCACCCCATAGCCCCCAAAAAGGTGAATCCAATCCTAGTGCTTGGTGTGCAAGTGAACCATCATCATAGGAGTTAGGCTAACTAGAGTCCAATTTAATCATTTTTGACAAACACAAACTACATTATTGACTGACAAGCTTGGGAAGCAAGCATTCGTAGTAGGATTATTAGAGCAAAGCATGACATGTTGTAGCACTTGCCTTAAACTAATTCTTGTCATTCCCCAATTAATGAATCTTCCTAACTCTCTCTTTTTTTCCCGTTCTTTTTTTGACTCTTTTCTGTATTTTTTCCCTTTTTATTTTTGTATATTTTTTTAATGCAAAATGAAAGCAAAGACAAAAGAAACTATACAAAGAGACAAATGGGATAATTATCTACAAAAGCCTAAGACCCTTAGACAATGTTGATATACAGATAACTAGAGTCATAACTATGTTGGATTGGACTGACAGGATTAGAATTAGGGCATGAAATGACACATGTTAGACTAAGTGTTGTCATGTACACCATACTTATATACAACTTAATAATGAATTCACAAAGGCCAAAGCAAATCAAATTAGTACAATTCCTTAAAACAAAAAAAAACATTTATTTTCTAAAAATTTTCCTTATTTTTTCCTTTTTTAGTAATTAAGAAGCATTACTTCCCCATTCTCACACCAAGGTCACACAATGTCCTCATTGTTGGTCAAGGAGCCTCAAGAGTGCAAAAGTAAATGAAGAACAAGAGACCAATGTAGGGCTCCATGCATAACCTATGTAAGAATATACAAGAGGGAAGGAATAGTATTACTAGGCTAAATACATGCTGTACTTGAAATATCTCACCACCTATAGAAAGTGGTTGGGTGACTCGTGGAGGATTAGAAACTTTACATCAACTTTGGGTTGCTGCTTAACTCAAAGCCCACTAAACCTTATAGTAACCTACAATAAGCCTTAGAACAAAACTCAGAAAAGAGTGGATCTAAGAAAGTATAAACATAAGCATATGTACACACAACTCAAGGCTTATTTCAACTTGTTGTACATACGAGCCCGATAATTAGCAGCATATGTGACCGCATAAGTAAGGAATAAAGAGGCCAATGACCTAGAAATATCAAAATTTTTCTAATTGTAAATTCTATGGATCTCTACATGCCTTGAATTAACAATTAGGTCCTTAATTCCCTTAATTATAGTACACTCAATGGTATAATCAAAGTAATAAGAGATAACCATATAAACAATAGCCTCTAAGATAGAGGACATAGGAGTGTCGGAGAGTTGGACACACATTATAGGAATGGAATAGTCTAGAGGCAATGGAGCAGGGACCAAGTTAGTGAAAAGTAGGTTCCACTAACCTTAAACTTGAAGGGATTACCTCAATCTCATGTTCTATGTATGTCTCCTTAAGGAAAATACCTTATGATTCCATAAATCATCATGCTTGTCCATATTAAAAATGCACTGATAGAGCTCTTCCCACTTATCAGTGTAAGCAATAATATCACCCTTAAATTCTTCACCCTTCTTATACTAACAATGTTGAGTGAAAGGGATAACTGGTCAGGTATGGCCAAGACATTCCCAATGGCGTCTCCAGTGATGCTAGTCCTAGAGGTAATGCTAGATAAGGAAGACATAAGGTAGTTATTCTCTTCACTTAGTTTGGTCAAGGGTGCATCACTTGGAAACTCAGACCTAAAAAGAAGGTATGACTCAATATCAGCATCTAGACTAACCTTAAGTCTAGGAAATCCTACACTAAAGCTAGACTCTTGTACATGATTATCCCTATTATTTGATTAGAATATTGAATGGTGTTTTCCTTAATAGCGTTACTTATTTGGCCTTTCATGTCATTTTCATCTTTTTTAAGATTTCCATATCAAACATCACACACATGATATGGATAATGATCACTATCATAGTCAAAAGATTGGCAAAAATCACACCAAGTAAGAGCACAATCAGGAATGGAATGGTACGGTTGGGCATAAGGGTTCCTAAATCGATCATATGAATAAGAATTAGCATGAAAAATAGATAGATCACCAGTAGGGTACCCTAAAATCTCTTTAGCTTGTTCAAATTCATAATTAACCCAGCCTAAATGTCAAAGTAAGTCCTAACTTTCATTAAACATTTTTGAAATAAAGCTTATGGAGTCAAAATAGGCCAGATCTCCATGTTCACACCTACATAAATAACCTTACGAATTTACCATTTTTCATACATTTGGTCCACAAGTTGAGCATAAAAGTAATATAGCCTAGAGGAACATCTCAAAGAGGGCTTATCCCTCATGTTGAAGGTAATAGAAAACATGCATTAGTCCTAAGATTCAGTTTTTTATTTTTTACTTTTTTCAAACAACCGAAACAAGAAAATAGAATTGATAAAACTCTAAACACAAATTTCTAACTAGACAACTAACACTCACAAAATTAGTAGAATAAACACAACATACAAAAATGAAAACTAATCTATCGTGAAAAAAATTGTAAAAGGGAAAAAGGGTGATCTAAATTCAAACCGCCATCCACAGTAATGATGCCAAAACTTGTACTATCATAAGAGGAGGTATTGTTTTACTGCAAACATACAGTTGTTTGATGTAGTGCTAAAGGGCTAATTCCATAGGGAAGGGGCAAATCTAGGCCACTCGAACAACTAACTACTTCATACTAATTAAGTTGAAGGCAACAGACATGAAAAATAGAAGCATTCAACTAACAGACGTTAACGCTAGTCGAAGCATGATCTTATTTTGTAAACTAAATAACAATTACCCTAGAGAGATTATTATAAGTCTATTA
This sequence comes from Lophocereus schottii, assembly GCA_002740545.1. Lineage (NCBI taxonomy): Eukaryota > Viridiplantae > Streptophyta > Magnoliopsida > Caryophyllales > Cactaceae > Lophocereus > Lophocereus schottii. The sequence continues at coordinate 4,495 of NCQV01140955.1, read as the reverse complement.
ACAAACATTAAACTTTGATCAAGAGAAGGAAGATAGATAGGAAAGAGATTACCAGAAGATAGAAGAACAAATTAAGAGCAACAAGTAAAAGTTAGATCACATTAATTAACAAAATCTCCTACTTAAATTGAATCTAAAGTATATGAATTAAAGGTTTGAAAGAGAACTACACTAATCTGCTTCTCAAATACACTCCAAAGCTATTCTAAGATGATTTGAATCATGGTACCTAGGACCCTTTTTAAACTAGTGTCTGTCACCCTTAACCTTTCAAACTCTAGTATCAGTAGATTTCTTGTTCTCGTACTTTGATCGATATTAGAGTGTACCAATGAATTAACATGATTTATTTTTTCTGGAAGTTGACACAGTTCATGTTTTGATTGGATATAGGGTGTGATATGTGGACCCATTTGACATTACTCCATCAATTGATCATAATCTTCCACAGGCACACATATTTTGCAATTCGAATATTTATTTAGTTACTTTTGTTGACCAAACATCTTCCTTTTCTACTCTACTTATTTCTCTCTCTGTATTTCTGGTTTCGCTCTGTTACCCTGTTCTCAATTATCAACCATTGTAATTTACTAACTCTCACCTCTATGCAATAGGGGTCTTTGCTATGAATACTATAGTTTGATTGCTTGGAATTTCATCAATTCATAAATATAATTGTTCGTTAGCTAGGAATTTTTGCATTTGTCTTCATTGCCTATATTTAGTTGAGATATTGGAGCCTATGTCCCAGCTTTGGTTCTGATGGCATTGATTTCCTCTGGTGTACGTAGCGAATTTAGGCATAACTAACCCCCTTCAAGAGAAACTATTTCATGATAATATTGGAGGCCCCTATTGCTGATATAATAATACAAATGGGGGGGCCAAATGAACTTTTCTACAAAGTTAAATTTATGAAGGAAGGGAAAAATGGGTGGTGTTTCCGAAAGAGTGACTTCGCTAATGCCTCTACCTATTAGCAAGTAGTTGTTGCAGTATGGTGGTAAATATAAAAATATTGTTTAGGCAACTAGCAAGTACCCTTAACCGTAATTCGGTTGCTTTGGAGCAACTAAGAAAATTTAAGTCAATTATTAGACTATTTTTGTTGGTTCTTGAATTTGACCCTTATAATACAAAGGCCCTGTTTAGCAAAGAGCTTTTTGAAGAGTTTTTAGGCCAAAAAAAGCTTATTTGACGAAAATTAGCTTTTTGACCAAGTAAAAAAGTTAATTTGGGTGTTTGGTGAAAGTGCTTTTTAAAAGAGCTTTTTGGGTTCAAAAACTAATTTGAAAAAGCTAATTTCATAAGCTTTTTGGAAGAGTTTTTTGAAGAATTAGCTTTTTGTCTCAAACTTTATCAGAAACAGCTAATTTTACCAAACAATTTTTTAACAAACAGCTAATTCAAACAGCTAATACAAACATCTAATTTAAATAGCTAATAGCTGATAGCTAATACAAACAGCTAACAGCTGTTTGCCAAACATGGCCAAAAGCTTTGGTTAGAAAAGTGAAAGCAAACATGAATTGCACAATAGTCAACAAGTATTACATGATTGAAAAGCAGCTATTTAGATTGAACTACGTAACCTTGGGATTCTAAAGGAACTTGTAAGAATTAAAACTAAAGAGCATTGGGTTCAAGTGAATGCAAGGAAGTTGGGTTGGCCGCAAGAAATGGAAACTCATTCATGGAAATGATCTTCTTTGGTGAACTAACCTAGGAACAACACATTTGTAAAGAAGAATATCAATGGGCTTGGTCCTTTTCCCATTGAGGAAGTAAAGGTAAATGAAGAGCTAAGCACTTGTAAAGTGGGAGAACGAATAGAACCATCTAACATTGGTAATTATTGTATTTGTTGTTGTAGACCATGAACGTGTATAGAATAATTATGAAGGGCCTAGGCACAAAACACATTGTTAAAAATTACTCGGATATGGATTTTAAGTAGTGTAGTTTACAGTTTAATTCAATGTTAACCTCTATGACAGGCATGGAGGGTAGAAATAGCACTGCCTGTACCATATTTTCTGCATCTCCTTTAGTGGGAGTGCAAAGGTGTTCAAATGTTGCTTTTGCAGTTCACAGAAAGTAAAGAAAATAGGCCCTTTAACCTTTCTTCAGGTATCTCAACTAACTTATAAAATGATGAAGAAAGGGAAAACAATTGAGTTTTTTGACAAGTACTTGATCATCTGTATGTCATATTCAACAAAGGCCTACAAAAATTATGGAGGAAGCTAGCTTATCTCAGAATGAATTTAATTGTGGACATAAGATATGTGATCTTGGAAGTGCTGTAAGTATGGAACATTTAACTATTCAAGGAACTCAAATAGGATACATATAGGATGATGTCAATTATGCCTTCTAATTTTGTACACATCCTCATAGTAGGTAAAAGTAGAAGAAAATACCTAGAAAAAAGAGTTAGTTGCTGTGATAAGAGAAAAGAATCGAGAGGAGAATAGATGAGCCAACTATAGGAAAGAAGAATAATTATACTCAAAGGTACTTCTTTGGTGCAGGAAAGATTACAAGGCTACTAATTTAAAACTGACCTAAATGCGGAAGCATAGGATCGTCATGCTATTTTTCTGCCCATTGGTGGCTATGAGAGTTGCCGACATTAAATCCCAGCCCAAAATGCTAGCTCTTTGATGGTAGGCTAAGTGACAGATAACTGGAGACATCTTTTATAGATTTACTCAAGAGTCAATGTTATGTCTATTCCCTTGATTAGTTTCCTTTAGGTATTTGCTAACCTAATCCTACTCACATTAAGAGACAAAATCCTACTAGGATTATTCAAAGCTATATGATGTGGTTTAGCCACTCTCCATCAATTAGGTGGTTTGTGGATGCTTAACCTGTATATATTATAATACTCTTAGTCAGCTACACAAGCCTTACTTAACACAAATCCATAGTAACACACGTCTTTTGTTCCATACAAGTAATGGGGTGTGCAACCAAAAAGTAACAAGTAGCATTATGCTAATTCTCCATCTAAGTAACATAACATTTTCATATCAATGTTGCGTTATAATTACTGCAAGTACATGACGTAGCTGTAGTTAGCAACTGGCAAGGATGGGTTGTATCCTCAAGGCACTTGCTTTCAATTACCAGAACTAAAATGAACACTTAATCTAGGCGAATTAATCTTAGAGGTTCAACTAATAACTAACAAGACAGTGATAACTAGATAGGCAATGGAGAAATCAGAATACTAAAACACCCAGGTTGAAATTAATAGCACGATTATGCTAGTGAATCAATTACTAACCCCCATCAAACAAAACCAAGTGTGCATTATGAATAAATAGATTGTCAATCAAGCCCATCTTCTCCATATCTCAAGTGTCGAGGAGTAATTCTAGAACTCAATTCGCCTATTTTCATAGGACTAAGTTAAAGGATTATAAGGTCTACAATCTTTAATCCCAATTAGAACTTCAATTGTTTTCATATCATAATCCTAATTGTCTACTGAATCACACTACGTAAAGGTTTCTCTCTTAACACTCCCCTAAAACCCAAATAATAATGTATGAATATTCTTTTCGAGTAATTCATCGAACAAATGGCGCTGATAGTTGAAATCACGAATACAAACATGGGGAAAGTAATGATTTTGGGGCTAAATCATGATTCAACTAAATATAATCAGTATTAATTCCAACCTAAGTTGGGGAATTTAGTTTAGAATCATATTGAATACAACAATTACAAAACCCAATTCACCAAACATGGTTCACACAAAACCCTAGAATAACAATGAAGAATAAAGAGAGGGAATCAAGAAACAAACCTGAAATAATCGTATAGGGAAAGTAGAACAATCTTCAATTGCAGCCAATTGAATCCAAAAGTACAAAGGAAATCTCCTATCAAAACCCTGGAAATCACCTAAGAAAAGTGCTTTCAAAGGAAAACAACAGATGCCTTAAACAGCCTCCGAAAAACAATTAATTCGCGAAAAACTTGGGGACGCATGGCCAGCCGTGCAAAATTTATGAGCAAGACGCACGGCCGTGCAAAAGTGCATGACTAGTCGTGTAACTCCACAAGAACTTTCTACCTCAGATGCATGGTCGTGCATGGCCAAGCGTGTAAGTTTCGGACTTCAATTTTCAACTTACACAAACACGCTTACATGCATGGCTGGCCATGCAAGTGTCCTCTCTTTGATTCTGTTGAATACGTGAATATACAGCCACAAGAGGGGGGGTGAATTGTGGTGTTTGATTTTCGCGTTGTAAATAACAAACACCCTCACAGAGGTTGTTCTTGGACGACAAACACCCTAGTGACTTGTTTACAGAGGGTGTTTTCAAATAATGCAAATGCGAAAATCACCAAGTTAAATGCGGAAAGTAAAGCACACACACAATTTTTAGGTGGAAAACACCTCTACTCCAACTGAGGGGCGAAAAACCACGACCTACCTCGTGTAGGATTTATCCACTTCACTAACAGGCTT
>NCQV01140926.1:9373-21820 GCA_002740545.1 Lophocereus schottii | reverse complement strand
CATGTTCTTGTTCTTGTTTGTTAGTTTAGGTTTTGTTGGGTTCTTGATGTTTAGTTGGTAGATTGTGTTGGCTTGGGTTGTAATTAGCCTCTTAATGGCTAATTAATCTTGTATTTGGCCTAACCATACTCAATCCATGCTTAGAACCTAGAGTTTTCCTTCACGCCCGCCAAGTGTTCGATGAAATGCCTGAGAGGGTTTTCATCCATGTTTTTGGGCAATTGACTTATGCTGAGAGGTGAGGTCAATTTGCTAGTGTGGGAGAGGGAATGGCTGAGTTCGGGACATGAGAATAGTATCCGAATCGAGTTAGGTCCGCGGTTGCTAGTTTTGTGGTCTAGTTGGGCTAACCCCATGAGAATAGGTGGTTAGACTAACTAGACTAGCTTATGACCCTTGAGAGAGGGCTTGAATGGTCTTTGATGGTGCAACCGATCACATCTTGTTCGTAGCGTGGTTTGGGTAGGTTAGGACTCGTCTTGATTAGTTAGTTCATCCATTGATAAAATCACAACTTCAAGTCGTTTGTTTCTGTGTTTATAACGTAGTTTAGTCTTTTCCCTTTCAACCTTCGATCCTGCCTAGCTCGAGACGCTTTAGCTAGCCCTGGTAGTTGGAAACACAATTCCCTGCGAACGACACCCCAAGTACTCAACGATACACCTTGCACTTGGGGTTTATAAATATTAAAACTCTGCTTTTCATGCAACATGCCACCAAGCATGGCCGCGCCCTTCTATATTTCCTATGCTCTTGCCCATTCTATCCCTAGCATGCTTGTGCTTCCCCCATTTTCGACATTTTATCCTTCTTTCACCCATAACTACTTCCAATCATGGCTAATGAGGAGATGCTTCTTACTCTGGGGACATTCCCTTAGAGAAAGCCCATGAGATGAGGAGAGATAGTGCCATTATTGAATTTCAAGAGCAAGTGAGCAAGCTTAGTAAGGAGCTTGAACAAGTGAAGAGATTCGAACAATGAAACCTTTACCATCATAGTTATGAAGTTGATCCTATTGATATCGCATATTCACCCTCTTATGAAGACTTTGATGATGAGGAAAGAAGAGCCAGGAGAGCAAGGCATCCAAGGGATGACCTTAGGGATCTCAAAGCTGAGGCGCTAGAGTTTTATGACAATCTTAACCCAGAGAAGTATCTTGATTAGGCACATGCAATTGAAAGGATCATTGAATGCAAAGAATATAATAATGGGAAGTCCTTTAAGTTCGCTATCTTCTAGTTGAAAGGGTATGCCTCTCTTTGGTATGACCATTTAAAGAAGAATAGGGCTAGAGAAGTTAAGGCCAAAATCAAGACATAGTCCAAGCTTGAGAAACACATGAACAAGAGGTTCTTGTCATTCTCTTACAAACAAGAGCTCTACCTCAAGATGACCTCTCTCAACTAAGAGAATCTTAAGGTGAAAGAGTACAGTAGGGACTTTGGAAAACTCAAAATGAGGGTTTGTTTAAATGAAGAGCCCAAGCTTGATACTGCTAGGTTCATGAAGGGATTATCATCTAGGATTACTAACAATGCAGATCATCTTACCTATCCTTTGATGATGTACGCCACCTAGCTATAAAGTTGACAAACAACTCAGGGGTCAAAAATCCTTGCAAACTACTTTCTTTATTTGCCCTTAAGGCATCCCGAAGGGTTACTACTTCCATAACAAAGTTAACACTACCCGTACACCCACTAAAGTCTTAGATCAGGGTAAAGGGATTGCTAGTGAACCACCAAAAAGTTTGAAGGGTAAGAAGTGCTTCAAATCCCATGCTTATAGGCACTTCTAAGTAGATTATCGCAACTAGAGAACTCTCACCATTAGAGAAGTGGAAGAAATCCAAGCTATTCAGTAAGCAACTAGTGAGGAGGAATTCAAAAATGAGGATGATACCTTAGTCACTCCGGATATGGCTGAACTCCTGGTAAGTTAAAGAGAACTCCATGTTAAAGAAGCTTCTTCTGAACTAAGGCAAATGGAGCAGATATTTCATACCCAGTGTACTNNNNGAGCAAAGTGTGTGAGCCCATTATTGATGGAAGGAGTTTCACCAATGTAACTTCTATAGCAGCCATTGACAAGATTCAAATACTAATGAAGTTGAATCCGACCCCTTACACTTTGCAATGGCTCAAGTAAGGGAGCGAGGTAACTATCTCTAAGCAAGCTCTTATGTATTTTCAGTTAGCCTATAATGTGGTGAGGTACTATGTGATGTCCTTCCTATGAATGCATGCCATTTGTTACATATAAGGCCTTGGTTATTTGATAATCTGTGATTCATGATGGGCATACCAATACTTATACATTCAACCATAAGGGTTGTAGTCTTACTTTGGCCCCATTACCCCTACATGTGCCTCTCAGATTTAAATTGGGGAAAAGAAGTGAGAAAAGCCTACATATGAGTGAAACACTAGTGGAGAGAGCCATAGTAAGTGCAAGCCATTATTTGCCTTACTTATGTTGGAATCAAACACAAGTAAGGAAGTAAAACACATGAATCATCTAGATCAATCTCTCTTGAGAAAGTTTACGATGTATTCCTAATGATTTACCCCCCAACACTTCCTCCCCTGAGAGGAATTGTGCACCAAATTGATCTCCTACTGTGTGCCTCTTTACCAAACAAGCCAACCTATAGGTGCAATCTTAATAAGTCAAAAAGTGCTTCAACAACAAGTCCAATAGTTGCCTATCTGTGGTTATATTAAGGAAAGCTTGACTCTATGTTTGGCCTGCCCTTTTGGTACCTACTAAGGATGGAACTTGGTATATGTGTATTAATTCAATAGTGCATGAACAACATTACAATCAACTATTAATTTCCGATTCCTTGATTAGATGATATACTTGATGAATTACATAGGTTTAAGGACCTTTCCAAAATTAACCTTAGAAGTGGCTACCACCAAATTAGGATGAATGAAGGAGATGAATGGAATACCACTTTTAAGACTAACTAGGGCTTGTATGAATTACTTATCATGCCTTTTGGCCTATCTAATGCTCCTAGTACTTTCATGAGGCACATGATGAGGCCTTAAGTCCATTCATTAGGAAATTCATTATGGTGTATTTTGATGATATCTTGGTGTATAGTCATGATTAGGCATCTCCTATAGAACATCAATCTCAAGTGTTCTAAGCGTTAAGGCAACATAGGTTGTATGCCAAGTTTGAGAAATATGAACTATTCACTCTTCAAGTTATCTTTCATGGTTATGATGTGTTCGATGAGGGAATTAAAGTTCATGAATCCAAGGGTGAGGCTATTAAGAGTTAGCCTATTCCCACCTCCCTGACGAACTTTCAAAGCTTCTATGGGTTGGCTTTGTAAATGTCACTTTGCACTCCTTTGAGAAGTGAAATGTTATATCCTTAGCAAGGAGTGAACACAAATGCTTAGGAATCTTGTTAAAGTGCCCAACAAATCTCCGGTAAAAAGTGACATGCCCTAGAAATGAAATATGCCCTTCATATATGTGGACCATGTAAGGTTTGAAATTAAATTGACTTTCACTTTGTCTACTTGATGGAGAGCAAGCCCAACAATGGGCTTATTTCTAAAGGAAAGGGTTATAAATCAAGTGGCCACAATGTTGACCTTTCATGGCAGAGGTCAAGGTGTTGGTATTCTTAGGTCAATGTTGACTTGGAACACTTGAAAAGACCCAGTTAATCTTAGATAAGGTGGTTGGGCAATTAGCAGCCTTAAATCAGAAGTTGAGCTAATTTAGTCTCTAAAATCACTTCATTAGCTTATTTTCATTTTTCGGGGCAGAACATCTTACCTGACTTCTAACCTAGTTTTGAAAGGTCACACTGGCTCCGATTGACGAAAGTTACATACGTATGGATAGCTCGAATGTCCAGTTTCCTATATACTTATCTCTCTAGTAGAGTGGTGAAACTGAGTCTTCCTTTTAATTCAATCCTTGGTTATTTAGCTTAAATGGTTGAAGGATAGGTTGATTTATCTATTTGGTCTATTGTTCCCATGTTTAGTTCAAAACAATCGGAAGGTTTGGGTTCTCTCTCACTTAGGATATTTTAGAAGATTTACCTTCTACAATCATACGGGCTCCTTAACAAGGATTTAATGTCTTTAATTGGCTAATTGTTTACCTCATGGTTCATTTGGTATTAGAGCAAAAAGTTCCTTCACCTTGGTAAGCGTCAAAGCCTTCAATCTTTGTGTTTTAATTTACTTCTCCCATTTTCTTTACTACATTTATCTTTATATATCCCTCTCCAAATCTCTTCTTTTAGTCGATAATAAACCCTAAAAATACCCCAAATACAATTCCTAATCCAAACGCATCCCTGAGATTCACCAAAAAAGCCTTCATAACAAGTTCGTAAAAAACACCTGGTAGAATTTTGGCACAACCATGTGTTGCATGCATGGTCATGCTATTTTTCCCACGCCTATAAATTTTTCCAGAGATCTAGCACAACCTACCTATGTGATCAAGCACGGCTGTCCTCTTCTTGTTTACCATTTTCATCCCCATGCCACCCCCAACATTCTTGTGCTTCCCCTATTTTTAACACTTTATCCTTATTTCACTTATAACTGTGTCAAATCATGGCCAATAAGGGAGATGCTTCTTACTCTAGGCATATTCCTCTTGAGTGAGCCTATGACATAAAGTGACATAATGCCATTATTAAAGCTCTAAAGCAAGTGAGGACACTCATTAGGGGGCTTGAATAAGAGAAGGGACTCGGACAATGAAACCCTTATCTTTAAGGTGATGATGTTGATCATATTGACATCACATACTTGGCCTCTAATTAAGACTTTAGATGACGAGGAAAGGGGAGCTAGAAAAATAAGACATCTAGGGTACGACCTCAAGGGTCTCAATTGTAAGGGAATGAAGTTTTATGGTCTTAGCCCGAAGAATTATCTTGATTCAATGGAAGCCATTAAAAGGATCTTTGACCTCAAAGGGTATAATGATAAAAGGACCTTCAAGTTGGCTATCCTCAAGTTGAAAGGGCATGCCTCTCTGGTTATAAGCATTTGAAGAAGAATAGAGCTAGAGAAGATATGGCCAATATCAAGGCATTGTCCAAGCTCAAGAAGGATATGGATAAGAGGTTCCTACCATCCTAATATAAATAAGAGCTTTACCTTAAGATTACCTCTCTTACCTAAGAGAATATTAAGGTGGAAGAGTATATTGAGGAGTTTAAATAACTCCAAATGAGGCTAGCTTTGAATGAATATCCCGAGCTCAACATTCCTACGTTCATTAAGGGATTGTCACCTAGCATTGCCAACAAGGTGGATCTTCAACCTTATCCTTCGATGATGTGTGGCCCAGCTATCAAAGTTGAGAGGCAATATAAGGGTCGAAAACCCTTTCAAATCAGTTCCTCCATTCACCCTCAAAGTACCCCCAAGGGCTACTCATCCCAGAACAAAGTTGGCACTATCCTACCCACTAAAGTCTTTGATAAGGGTAAAGGCATTACTAGTAAAACCCCAAAGAGCTTGGAGAGTAAGAAATGCTTCAAATGTCATGGTCATAAACACTTCAAAGTGGATTATCCCAACCAGAGAGCTCTCATTGTTAAAGAAGAGGAAGAAATCCAAGCTATTGACGAAGCAATTAGTGAGGAGGAATCCCAAAATGAGGATCGTACTTTGGTCACTACAGATGTGGGTGAACTATTAGTATTTTAAAAGGAACTCCGTGTCAAGAAAAGGCTCCTTCTGATCTAGCCAAGGGAGTGATTCTTCTCCAGTCGGTGTACTATTGGAGATAAAATGCATGAGCTCATTATCAATGGAAGGAGTTTCACCAATGTAACTTCTAGGAAACTTATTAAGAAGCTTTAATTGCCCACTAAGGTGCATCCAACACCTTACAATCTCCAATGACTCAAGCAAGGGAATGAGGTAACCGCCACTAAGCAAGCTCTTATTGCATTTTTGTTTGGTCCGTATTATGGTCAGGTACTATGTCATGTCCTTCCTATGGAAATATGCGACTTGTTGCTTGGTAGGCCTTGGTTATTTAATAATCGTATGATTTACAATGGGCATGCCAATACTTTTGTATTCAAACACAAGGGTAATAATCCTACTTTGGCCCCATTACCCCAACATAACTCTCTCAAATTTAAACTGGGGAAGGGAACTGTGAAAAGGCTGTACATGTGTGAGCATGCCTTGATTTACCTTACTTATTATGGAATCAAACACAAGTGAGGAAATGAAACACATGCGTTCTCTAACTCAATCACGATTAGGAAAGGTTTTGGATGTATTTTCCAAATGATTTGCCCATAGGGCTCCCTCCTTTGAAAGGAATTGAGCACGAAATTAATCCCTTGCTAGGCACCCCATTACCAAATAAGCCGACCTATAGGTGCAATCCCAATAAGTTAAAAGAGCTTCGATGACAATTCCAATAGTTGCTTGATCGTGGTCACATTAGGGAAAGCGTGTGTTCATGTTCGGTTCTTACCCTTTTGGTACATGACTAGGATGGAGCTTGGCGTATTTGTGTTGATTTTAGTGCCATAAAGAACATTACCATCAAGTATTGATTTCATATTCCTCGATGGGATCATACGCTTGACCAATTACATGGGTCTAAGGTCTTTTCTAAAATTAAGCTTAGTAGTGGCTCCCATTAAATTAGAACGATAGAAGGAGATAAATTGAAAACTACTTTTGAGGCGAAAAACGAATCGTATGAGTGGTTATGATGCATGTTGGTCTATTAATACTCTTAGTACTTTCATGGGTTTGTGAATGAGGTCCTAAGACCATTCATTGGGAAATTTGTGGTGGTGTATTTTGATGATATCTTGGTGTATAGTCGTGATTAGGCATCTCATGTGGAAAATCTTTCTGAAGTTCTCCAAGTGTTAAGGCAACAAATGTTATATGCCAAGCTTGAGAAATATAAACTATTCACTTATCCAGTTGTCTTTCATGGTTATGTCGCGTCCGGTGAGAGAATTCAAATTGAATCCAAGGTTTAGGCCATCAAGCATTCACCTGTTCGCAGCTCCATCATGGAAGTTCAAAGCATCAATAGGTTGCCTTTGTAAATGTTGCACAAAGGCTTAGGAGTCTTGTTAACGTCCCTAATAAATCTACAGTAAAAACTCGTATGTCCTAGAAATGAACATATACTGTTAATATAAGTGGGGTATGGGAGGTTTGAAATTAAATCCACTTTCAATTTGTTTATCTTATGTGGAGAAAACCCCAAGAATGGACTTACTCCACCAAGCAAGGGCTATAAACCAAGTGGGCATAATGCTCTTCATTAGAGGTGGAGGTTAAGTTCTTAGTCCTCCTAGGTCAATGTTAAGACCCTTAAAGAGTCCCAGTTAAGATTAGGAAAGGTAGTTGGGCATAGTAGCCTTAGATAAGGAGCTGAGCAGCTTTATTCTCCGAAACCACTGCATTAGCTTACTTTCGTTTTTCTGGATTGAACATCTTACCTAACTTCTAGCTTCGTTTTGGAAGGTCAAACGGGCTCCAATTGGGGCAAATTATATACGTATGGATATCCTCATATGTCTAGTTACTGTCAGTCTATAGAACATCTTGAGATTCCAAGCATCAAGGGAGATATGTAAAGTAAACCAAGGAAGGATTGGCGTAAGGTATGGAATTACGCATTCTTTATTAAGGAATTAATAAGGCTAGCAAATGAATGAATTAGCGGTTAATATTTCTTAGACAACTGGTAGATTCTTCTAGAAGATATCCATAAAAAATTATCCCAATGACTCATCGTTTTGAGGTAGTTGCATGAGTGAACCAATCTAGCCCTAATACCGCCAATTCCAGCTCCGAATAAATTCTTGTGGTTTCCTTCAAAATTGTACCACTAGTTAGGATTTCATTAGTTAATTTTCTTGTAATCCTATTGGTTAGTACATGGCTTGAGGAAGGACTTACTCTCTTATTTGCTTTATCCTTGTAATATATCTCAAACTTGGATTATGGAAATGAAAGTTTGATGCTTAGTATCTCCTCGAAAATCTTATATTTTTTTATCTCTCTAATTGAATGGTGAAACTGAGTCTTCCCTTTATTTCAATCCTCAATGCTTTGCTTAAGAGGGTTGAAAGGTGGGTTGATTTATCTATTTGGTTTATTGTTCCATAGTTTGAATGAAAACAATTGAGAGATTTGGGGTTTTCTCTCTCCTATGATATTGTAGAAGATTGATCTTTTTAAATCATCTAGGGCTCATCAACAAGGATTTATCGCCTTTATTTGGCCAATGGTTTACCTTTTGGGTAACTACCTCCATCCTCTCATGAGATATGGCACATCCTAAAACAATATGCTTTTTATCATGAAATGATATTTTTTCCAATTTAGGGTCAAATGCTTATCTCGACACCTTTTAAAACCTTTCCCATATTAGCCAATTAATCATTAAAGGAATCATTGTAAATGGAGAAATGATTTAAGTAAATCATTATACTTTGCTTGACTATGTCTGAAAATCTAGAAATTATGCACCTTTGAAAAGTCCTTGAGGCATCGTAAAGACCAAAGGGCATCCTTTTAAACATATACGACAAAGGCAAGTGAATGTGGTCTTCTCTTGGTCTTTAGGTGCAATGGCAACTTGGGTGCAATAGAAGTATCCATCAAGAAAATAATAAAAGATCGCTAGTTAATCTCTCTAACATTTGGCATAAGAAGGGTAAGGAAAGTGATTCTTTCTACTGATGGCATTTAACTTTCAATAATCAATGCATACCTTCCACCCTAACTAGATTCTTAGGGAAATAAGGTAATCTTTGTCGTTCTTAATCATGATAATCTCAACTTCGTAATAATCATTTAGATGGGACTTGCATAGTCACTGTATAAGAAAGTGTAAATAATGTCATGGTCAATCTGCTTAAGAATTTCCTTTTGTACCACTTCGTATAGGGTAAGGTTTAACCTTCTTTGTTGGTCTTGTTAAGCCTTGACATTGTTGTTAAGATGCATTCTATGTTGCCTAATAGGGGGACTAATGGCGGTAATGTCCACTAAGGTTCACCCTAAAACCTCTTTGTTTTTCCTAAGCAAGTTAAGCACTTAGGTCTCTTGGTTTGGGTGTCATGAGGACCTAAGAAAGCATATTTGAGTTGTGGGGAAAGACTTATTTTTAAGTGATAAGGAGAAGGCATATTAGAAGGTGCCTTATGAGATGGAGAGAAAGACAAGAGTAGACGGCTACAACAACGGATTTATGTCACAAGTCATCACATTGATTATCAAATGCAAATGTCTCATAGTCGGGCCCCTATTTCTTATAAAATGACTTATGTACACACAACTCCAAACACTCTTCATGATCAAATTCTGGTTTTTCCAAAGAAAAGTCATTTGCCAAATTAAGTGTAGAGTGCTCCATACCATCAAATCCCACATGTTACTTTTGTAGATTGAACACATTCAATTCCACAATCATATTCCCAAAAGTTAACTTTATTTTTCCATCCCTACAATTGATAAGGGCATTAGAAGTAGCAAGGAATGGGCAACTAAGGAATATCATTTTGTCATTCTTGGCATAAACAACAACCTCAATGGAAGGTTGAATAAAGTTAAAAAGTTGAGAATGTGGTTTAAAAAAAGGCGAGGAAAGGAATTGGACAGAAAAGAGAGGCCGAAAAGAAAAAGAGGAGCATTACCTCATCAAAATTGAGATTTAGTGACTGCCATAATTCTACTAGACTCACACGCCAATCAGGTGGGTCAATATGACGGCCAACCAACATTCTTCTTCTCCATTTCATTTAGTCTTTAATTTAATTTTGACTTTTGCGAAGATGTAATTGTAGTTTGAAATCCCCGCCCATTATTCTTTTCTTATTGTTATTTTATTATGCATTTGTAATGAACTATGATGTTTTGCCTTTATTTTGATTATGATTGATAAATATTTTGGTTGCATTTTTTTGGTTAACAATTGAAATTTATGATCTAACTAGTAGACGTCGTTGATAATGACAGGCGATGTCATGATGCACCCTGTCTTGACATTGCACCTTACCGCAAAACTTAGGTCTTAAGTTAAAGCCAATTAGACAAGTGCTCTCCATGCGAAGGATTATTTATGGTTTTGAGCCCAAGGCCATGATACTAAAGGCTGCTGAGCCTTTAAAAATAAGTTAGAAATGATGTTTAAACCGGGAAAACTTCCTATACCTGAGGTGGCCCAAAACATAACAATGATAAGAGCCCACTTGATTCATATGACAACATGTTTACTATTTTTTGTCACTAAGAATGGGATTATCGATTTATATAACCAAAGTAGATGGATGTAAGCCTAAAGTTTGATTGTTGTCACACAATCTAGAGCTATGTGGACTATATGATAGTGACGAAAAGGTCATCTATATAAGCTATAAATGGATTTGCAAAGCTCAGACAATCGATGATGATTTGTAGGGAGTTGAAGACCAAAATGAGATATATGAATTGACTAAAATCGGTAGAGGTTAACGAAAAAAGGGTTTATATCAGACCCTATAAATAGAAAGCAATAAAGGAAATCAAGTGACTGAAACAAAGATGACCCAATTCCCAAGCAATTAAAAAAGCTAAAGTCGACGTTGCAATTTGGCATCTCAGAGTGGCATATCAAACACATAGGTAGGCCCTAATTGATGCCTTAAGCAAGATAGAGGTAACACTGAAATAATCCCTGGACAGATAGTGGCCTTAGCGACCACAAGTAAAGGTATAACAAGCTTTGCAGCGGAGGACCTTTCACAAGGAGAATCAGGACACATTAATGCTTGTACCTCATCATTAGATGTATACAGAAGTATGTGCCCTTAACCTTCATAAACAATATGTTATCAGTGAATAGTAATCTCGGTGGACCACGTAGAGCTTAGGAATCAAAAAGCAACACCTTTCTAGTCCCACTACACACCTGAGAGCATATGAGAATTCCAAAAGAATGGCTCTTAGAACAGTGAATCTTACAATCAATGTAGGCCCCAAAGAGAAGATTGTAGAATTCTCGGTGTTAGACACCTTGCTGCCTTTAATTTACTCATGGGTTGCCCACAGCTTATATAAATAAAGAAGTCCACCCATTTTTCATTAGAAGAAAAAAATGCTGGCAAAAGGAACAATTCTCACTAGAGAGGGGGACAACTTGCACGCCTCCCTTACAGACAAAGGACGTGTTGTAGAAATAGAGCACAACCGACATGACAAGTAGCTGCATGGTTTTGCTATTATGGCGTTGCTAGAAAAGAAAAAAGTACCTTTTAGACTTTGATCCTTACTCCAATCTAAATGTCAATTATATCCTTAAAGGATACGGCTATTTTCTAGGTTATGCAATGACTACCAGAGCGGAAGGATGGTCCAATTTCCCTCTTATAACAGAAAGGAAATGTTACTTCAGGTTGGGCTATCAGCCCACAAAAGCTGACATAATCAAGGCTGGTAAGATGAAAAGGCTGAGAAGCTTACAACAAGAGGTGGGTATCAAAAGCCTTCAACCATAAGATTGTACTACTAACCCTACTAGATAGCCTATTTGACAAAAGGATGATTTCGCCGGGATGATCTCGCTTATGATTGTGATAGGGGTCATAACCGCACTGTGGCATTGCAGCAAATCAAGGTCCTCTCCCACAAAGACCAGGTTAATCTTGAGTTAGGAGAATGTCTTTCTTATCTTGTCGACATAGAATTGGACCTTCTTCCTCTTGTGTCTACTAGGAAAAGAGGGGATGGGCTTAGAAGTCACAGGGAAAGAGTTAGGACTGGCCTTAGAGCGTGTGAAGCCCAAAATAACCAGAGACTTATTCCCCTCACGTTTTTGCATATCCTTAGAAAAAGGGGGATTAGATGAGAAGTGGGAATACCATTCAAAAAAAAAACACATTGTTAGGAAGAGAAAGGAGCTAATGAAGGTAACATGTGTTCTATGATCCTTTCTAACCTAAGAGCAATCACAAAGTTAACTTTCCTCACTTTATTATAGTGAAAAGAAGAAGAAGATCGCTCTCTCACATCCACCTTGGGTTGACTAGGAAAAAATTGCTCTCTCCCTACTTAACATGGAAGTTGAGCAAATTTTTAACACATGGTCTTCATTGTTTTCTCCGTTGACTCTTTTATCTCTCTCATCATGCTTCCCATATCATTCACTCCTTTTCTTACCTTTTCAATTTCATCAAAACTAGCACGGGCTCATAGTTCATCAATAACAAGTTAGGGAGGCCCTCTACATGTATTATATACCCTTTGGAATGGTGGCCTTTGATAAGAAGAAGAAGAAGAAGTGTTCCCTTAGAGAGCACCACCTGCGTTAGGCATTAAAGCATCAGGGTACATCCTTGAGAAGTAGGGTTTTTAGACGTCCTGGCTTGTACCTAGGGAAATAAGGGTCAAATGCACGTTTCTGAAAGGCC
>NCQV01140849.1:0-12055 GCA_002740545.1 Lophocereus schottii | reverse complement strand
TTTTTTTTGTTTGTTTTGCTTTATTTCTTTTACTCTTTTAAGGGTTGAAAATCTATGGAACAAGTCTAAATTTTTCTAATTTTAATTATTTATAGCTCTCTTTTATTTTATTTTTTTTCCTTTCACCTAATATGTATGTATGTATATATTTTTGGCTGGCCTTTGTAGATTAATTTTTATACTATTTGGGTATGAAATTTAGAGAAAGAATTTTTGTTTCTAATCTATTACCCTTTGCATTCTTTTACATATATCTTACCTTATTATTATTAGTTCAATGTTGTTATATTTACTACATTTTTTTCTACATTTCCCCATTCAATAGTAATAATGCAAAATTTATTTAACTCTCCCTCACATATACATAAATTCTTTGATTGGGTTATCTAGGAGCAGAATGGAATTTACTTTGGGGCCACTCTGCCAGTTACAACATACAATTGCATAAGTAGATATACACATAGATAAAATATCAAATCGAAATACAGCACCTAACTTAATTAAATTATAACTGAGGAAATTCAAGGTAATTAGCAAAATTTTAGGATCATCTCATTACAGCTTTCCCCCTTTAAAATAAGTTTCATTCTCGAAACTTGCTAATTTGAAAGAAATCTTAGGTTTACCTCTAACAAGTATGGGTATTTGTTTGTCATGTCCTCCTTGGTCTCCTATGTGGCTCATACGAAGTGTAGTTAGCCCGTAAAACCTTTACAAGAGCAGTCCTTTTATTCTAGAGTTGTTTAACAATGTAATCTAATATTTGTATAGGATACTTTTCGTAAACTAGATTCTTACTGACATGTACAGGCTCTACTATAATGACATGCTTTGGATCTGGAACATGCTTTCTGGGCATGTACATAATGTTTTCCACATTTCACACATTGTTTCCTTCTCTTTAAATTGCAAGTCATTAAGCATTTTCTTTAGCCCACATCCAGCATGGTTGACCGCTCATAACATTCCATCTCACTAAACTGTCACCTTATTGATCAGGATAGGGAAGACGAAGAAGGCATACAAGTGGAGTTCACAAACTGGAAGACTTATATCTTGATAAGAGTCCATAGAGACCCTGCCTACTGGGTTCACAACAAAGTCCAAGTCCAAGCCCAGTACAACACAGATTTCGATGGCTGGGGATGACAATGAGATACCCAAATTCTAAAGATGCTAGAAAAGAAGTAGACTAGGATGGATGAAAGTGACAAGAAGATAGAACTGATGGCCACTACACACCAAACTCTTATCAAGAGCACCCCAAAGGAAAAAGGTGAGAAACCTCGCAACGAAGGAAGGGAAGATGATAAGAAGAAGGAAGGAAAAGGAAAAAAGAGCACTCCTCAAATTGATCCACTAGTAGAACAATTAGAATAAGTACTTAAGGAATCTTCTTTGATCAACAATTACTTTAATGGCCATGCGGGATTCACTTCTATCCCAAAAGGGAAATTACCCCCCAAAATTTACCACACTAGACATTAAGTTCTATGGAACTAAAAATCCGCACTAGACATTTTTTAGTGTAATGATACTGAAAGGAATTGACAACGACATCTTCCACATCATATTTTCTTTGACGTTGAACAAGGATGAAATAAGGTTATATAATACTGTAGACCCATAAATGGTCACAAGCTAGGATGATCTTCATGAGGAATTTCTACATCAGTATTCATACAATGCTTACCCACCAATCACACTCAAAGACCTAGAGTTAACTGAGCAAAAGGAAAATAAGTGATTTTCTGACTTGCTTGATAAAGTGCAAAAGCCACCCATTTGGCTAATCAATCCTAAGAGGTTGATCAAGTAAGGTTGTTCATCAGGGACCTCCAGCCCACATATATATAGCACCTGCAATTCACTCCATTTCAAAACTTCATTACACTAAAAAATGTAGGTATGCTATTAGAGGAAGAATTAGCTAATGAGGCACCTGCTAAGACTAGTAGCAACTAAAAGGGCAACTATCAGAATATGTACAAGAAAGACAAAGACCCCATAAGTAAGGATGTGCATGCTTTAGATTGCTACATCAAACGCATCCCTATTAGAAGCACTTATGAAGGGAAACAAGTAGTTTAACTTGCATGATGACATTCTAGCCATTTCAAATCACCAAAACAAAAAGTGGAGCCCTCACGTAATGAGCATAGTTGAATCCAAGCGCAAAATGTCTCCACACAAGATGTCTTGCATTCTATTGAATTTAGAAGATGCGATGTGTCATACTCGGCTTATAATCTTGTGTTGAGTTTTAGATTCATTCGTTTTTTGAATCCAAGTCTGATGTAACCTAGGCTAGAAACCTAAAAGAGAAAAAAAAAAGAAAAAAAAGAAAACACAAAAAAAGAGGGCCAGCTCGAAAACCTCACTTGGTAAGCTAGAAAAAAGGAGAGCGAGCACAAAAAAAGGACTAAGGATTTCAATCCATCATCTAAAAAAGGGGAAAGATCATCAATTTCTTGCAATAAGTCATGTAGATTTAAGGACATGCCTAGGATACAAGACCTCTTTTTATAACCTACATTAATACCTTTGTTGAACCTGATAAATTCCCACTTGGAACCCTTTTAAGCATTCAAATAAGCCTATTTCTTTTATAACCACATTTGACCTAACTAGGGAGTGGGAATGTCTTATGGGTGACATCAATATCAAAATAAGCAACGAAAGCAGTGGAAAAGTCTAGACAAAATAGTGCCATCTAAAGAGGGAAAAAAAAAGAAGAAAAGATTTTGAAAACCTGAAGAATGAAAAAGGAAAAATTGTTAATTCTTGTTAACATTATCGCCCATACACACTTGGGGCTTTCAGAAGGGTTGTTTGATCCTTCATGCTGATTCCCTTCTTTTGGCACTCTAACCTAGAAGCTTGCCTTAAAAATTCCTCCTAGAGGTATCCCTCCTTTAAGCTGTGTTTTTATTCTTGAACTACGACTCATATGATTCATTCCCATTTGACACGTATGTTGAGGCTCCACCATGAAGATTCTTTTCCATAAAGACACATCTCAATTTTGTCCTTTAATCTTAAAAAAAAAAAGAAAAAAAAAGAGAGAGAGTAAAGAGTGGTTGACCCAAGAACTTGAAAAGGCCGACCATGCAAAAGGAGAGTGGAAAATTAAACCTTTGTTTCTAGAGGATAAAGAAGCATTCTATTGACTACTCCTATCGAATCACACTTGGACAAATCATTCACCCCCCATTCACCACTACTTCCCAATCATCATAGCCTTTAATCTCACATCCATTTCAAAATTCATACTCTTGGTTTCAACTATAACTATAAATTCAAGAGTGAATACTCATTCCCTATTCTTACCCTTTCCAAATGGGCAATCACCCATTATACACGGTAGGGGCTCTACTGCATTTTTCTAGACTGTTAGACCTCCCTTCGTGGTGAACATTCTCAACAAGGAGATGACCATATTCTTTGCACTAAACTAGTGGCTAGCCTAGCTAGCACTAGCAAAAGTAGCTTGCCAACATGGAAAGGATCACATTTACTCTACTGGACTAGGGCTACTCCAGCTAAAACTAGGAAAAGCACCTTCGGCTATCATTAGTCTCACATGTGTGGGGTTTTTATTACAACAAATAGAGATTAGCTGTTTCTTCAGCACATGAGCACTTTAATGCAACATTAAAAGCTGCTCCTTCCATTGAAAGAAAGATTCCCTATCCTAGGCAACTTATGACCTATGACATGGATCCTTACCCAGTGATCACCTAACCCTTTACCCCCATCCTAAGCCACATAGTGTCACTGTGCCCAACCCATGAGTCGTTTAAAGCTTAATTGGGTCTTATTCAATGAACCCAAAACTCACTATGATACCTGCATATATACGAGGTTAGACCATCATCATATCTGCATAGATAATATAATCGTGTTTGCATATTCAGCACAATTGAGTTGGCATAATCCTTACGTTTACATAGCCTCACCCAGTTTAGCAAGTGCTCCTACATCAATGCATAGGTCTTTTAGTTTATTTATCAGAGCGCCCCCTGATCACTTAGGAACCCCAGATTGAAGAAGAGTGCAATCAACCTTCAATAACGACCCTACAGGAAACATACATAACCCTAGTTAGCCATGGATCTACATCAAAGGTTCTCAAGACGACGCCAACAACTGTTACAGAAGACATTTATACTTTGACCATCGCCTTAATCAAGCTTGGTCAAAGTGGGGGCTCCAACCTCAAAGCAGGCATTGCCCAACCATCTTAGCCAAGATACAACCCATATCAGGTACTTAAGGTCGGGATGATCTAGTCACAGAGGACACCTCATCCTCTTTATCTTTACAAAAAAGCATACCTAAGCATCCAGGACATCTTCACATTCCACAATATCCCATCAGAAAGAGATGACTTCAACATCCTAGCAGCCGAAACAAGGGGGCAAAACATAAAGGTTTGACATCTCCATATCTCATGTCGTAAAGTTATGAAAGATCAGTCTTAAGGGTTCCCTACGCCTCACACGAATATTTTTTCTCCATAGGAAGCCAAACACTTTAGCAAAAGAAGGAAAAACAGTCTAAGAAGACAGCCATGGGAACCTGGGGCGAGATCTCTATAGGCATGGGACTTCATAAGCATGAAAAAAAAAAGCATGCAAATGAAATAAGACAGAAAAAGCAAAGAAAGGTGGTTAATGAACCCGGCGGGTTCCCACTAGGATGTGGTAGTGCTTCTCTTGAAAATTACAAAAGAGGAAGAAGCCAAAGCAAAATGGAAAGAATGGATAATCTAAACCGAGGAGCATCCAAAGCATACATGCAGAAGAGAATAGAATGCTTACGAAGGTATTCATCAAATCAGAAGCTAAAACTAACAGCTCCAACATTCCGTAGATGACATTAGTCTTGCCGCAAGAACTCCAGCGACACAGGAAGATAATTATGCCTAACCCACAAGAAGGTCCGCTGCACCAACGATACAGGAAGCTAATTATGTCTGACCCGTAAAAAGGCCTATTGCTCCAGCGACAGAGGAAGATAACTACATCTAACCTGTAAGAAGATCTGCTGCGCCAGCGACACAAGAAGGTAACTTTGCCTAACCCGTAAAAAGGTTAACTACTCTAACAATACATAAAGATAATTCTAGCAATGTAGGAAGATAATTAGGTCTGACTCACAAAAAGGTCTACTGGTCTAGTGAGACAAGATGATGATTAGTCTTGACCCGTAAAAAGGCCTGCTACTCTAGCGACATAGGAAGACAATTAGTCCTAACCTGGAAAAAGGTCTGTTACTCCATCTATATAGGAAGATAAGCTCACCTGACCCGTAAAAAGGTCTACTGGTCCAACAATACAGGAACATAAGTTTGTCGGACTAGCAAAAAGGTCCTCTCCTCAAACGATACAGAAAGATTAGTTTGGCTGACCCGCAAAAAGTTCATTGCTCTAGCAACACAAGAAGATAATTAGGCCTAATCGGCAAAAGGCCTGCTACTTCAGTGACACAGGAAGGTAACTATATGCAACCTGCAAAAAGGTCTACTCTAGTGACAAGGAAGTTCACTGATCCACCAAGTCAAGGATAGAAAGCATCAGTCACAGTCACGGTGAAAGTTGGCAAGCACCAAGTTGGAATGCGACAAGTCTCGAGACCCTCAGCAGTCAGGCTTGGATTCTACAATGTCACGGCGAAAGTTGGCCGGCGCTAAGTCTAAGTACCCTCAGCTGCCAGGCTTAGATTTTTATATCATCGACCACTGTCATGGTGAAAATTGGTAGGCACCAAATTTTAAGACCCTGACCAGCCAGGCTTGGATTCTACACTGTCACAGTGAAAGTTGGCGGGCGCCAAGTTTGAGGACCTTACCAAGTCAGGCTTAGATTTTACATCATCAACTACCATCACGACAAAAGTTGGTGGATGCCAAGTCTCAAGATCCTCAGCTACAAGGCTTGGATTCTATATTATCATAGCCAAATAGACAACTAGAAGTGAAGATCATTACTTTGATATTCACCTTACCTAGGCTCGATGAAAATAGGGACCAACTGTAGACACCTAAAAATGGTATCTTATTTTTAATTGCCCTATGATAAAAATTTTACTCCAACTTGTGTACTTGGGGACCAGCGGAGTAATACTTGAATTCGAGTCCAAAAGACTAATAAAGCCTAAAATCTTAGAAAGCCAAAATTCACAATGTTTGAGGTCCAGTTAAGATTCACTCCAAGCAGTGTAAGCTTATCAAATCTAGGTATTCAACATTATCCATTGAATAGGGTTCCTAATGACATATTATGCACTAAAGTTTGATAAATAATGGAAAAGATATGAGTGAATATTTGGTCTTCTGCTAAAAATGATACTTGTTCACTGTTTTGCTTGCATTTTGTTCCACACTTATCTAAAATTTATGATATTAGTTTTACTAGAAACTAGACACAGTAAGATTTTATGGAAAGAAGGAATCATCCAAAACAGAGGTTGGAAGTGAAAGTTATGTCCAAAATAAAATGGGTTGTTTGTAGTCTAGCCCAAGATTGTAGCCAAGCTCTTGCTTGCAAGAGCTGGGCCGGATTCTTTGGCTGGAAACCCAACTATGGTCCCTGTCTTTGAGTGCATTTCTGCCTAAGGGATTAATTAACTAGAATTCTAGTCTGATTAGTTTACCAAGATCAATTAGTCATAATCCTAGCTCAGTTAGTGTATTTGCATAGATCAACTTTAATGGGACAAGGATTAGGTATCATATTTCTAAACCGATTCAGACTATTCCCTCAATCACTATAAATGAAGGTCTACCCTTAGGGGTTAGGGGCATTAATGGGCATGGATTAGGTAGTAGTTAAAGGCATCAAATCAATTAGATGCATCAAAACACATAAATATTAGAGACAGGAGAGCATCAAAATTAAAGAGAGAAATATTCCACACATTGAAGGTAGAGAATTGCGCTAACCATTAAAAAATGCATTACTCTGCTAGGCTCCTAGGTAAATCAGGTGGATTATCCTGAGGAGAAAAACTCAATCTTTTCCCAATCTTTTACTTTATTCCTCTTTTATGATTTTTGATGCTAAATTACTAAAGATGTAGTCTTTAAGTAGTTCCCTATCCACTGTAATTTTCTTACTTTACTTTTGTTTGTATTACATCAAAGTTTGTAACTTTTACATGATTATATGAATGATTCTAATTGGTTGCATGGATGTGTGTTGGTACAATTAAGCTTAAATTTTTTGTATTGATTAGTAGCGGTCGTCCATGATGACGAGCGGTGATAACGTGCGTTGCATTACATCACTGTACCTTCAACCTCGAAGTTAGAACCTTAGTTCAAGACCAAGGAGTTAGAATTGGTGCCCATACTAGGGATTACTTTGGGCATTTCCAAAACCCTTTTGAAGCAGCTTCAATTTGTCCTTTCGATGTCCTTGTTGGTGTGATCTCCTTTGAAATGTGTTATGGTTTATAAGTTTTCTAAAACTCACTAGCGACTCTATGTAGCTAAAGGATAATTCTTAACTGTTTTAATTTGACATCTATTCATGTACTTCTAGCTAAAAGAAAATAGATTCGGATTGATGTAGGCAATAGAATCTATCTAGACTAAAACCAGGGACTTGATCTTACCTCGGAACCATATGGGATCCTAGATCATGCATGCACCTAGATTCTGGGTCAGACAGAGGAGACTGCCAAGACCCAGTATAATAGAAACAAAAATTAAAAAAAAAATAAAGCTATAATTTCTAGGAAAACATAAAAGTAGCTAGCACATAAGCCCTAGTCGGGGGAGATTGCATCCCTGGGTAGGGGGATCCTTAGAGTGGCAACTTGATAGGGCCATAAATGCACAGTGGCCTTGTAGCAAATCAAGGTTGATTACACTGAGATTAGGTTGATTTATTGGGTTATAATCCCTCAAGATAGGCTAAGAGAACCCAAATTTGATAATGGAATTTAACTATGTTATTTATCTAATCTAATAGGTAAATAATCAAGGAATTTAATCAAATCAAGTAAGCTTTCAACCTAAGAATTAATCAAGCACCCCTTCTTTAAATGGGTAATTCCAAAACCGATAACCGATTTATCAAACTCCTCTTTCAAGGTGGAATGAAATTCTTAAATCTAATCAACTTACCATTTCTCAATTTTGATTAATCTAAGATCATAAAGAACGCTATTATCAAATTTAGGGATTTCTTAAATAATGAGTCTTTCTCAAGATCCCACACACTTAAGTCGAGTCTTAGTTTTCGAAAATCTAGTTTCACCTTTCAGTTCTTCACAAATGTCTAAAACAAGGAAGAAATTAATTAAGTTTCCTGCTAGCATATCAATGTCTAAAATTTAATAGAATAAACCAACAAATCTGAAGCACTTCCAAATCAAAACAAGAATTGGTTCAATCACAACAATTTAATTCAAATCCAAGATTAAAAATCCAAAACTTAACACAAAAATCAACAATAATTTGAGAGCGTAAAAATTTAAAGAGAAAAGAGAAGAGAAGGGAGAAGAATGCTCAGTTAATGCATGCTTGAATCATTACTACAAACCCAATCCGGAATCCTTGCAATCTTCACCTTCAACTTGCTCTTCCTCTAATCTAATCTACAATCCTAATTTAGATAGTGGATTATGGAGAGTGGAATGAGATGGGATGATGGAAATGAAGTTGAGAAGCACCCTTTTTATAGCAAAATTCATGGAAGCCGAATAACCGTGTGTAATAATGGAATTAAAAGCCAGGAAATCGAAAAGTCGCAAGAAAACAAATAGACTCATGGGAGATGAAGACACCATAGACAGTGGCCTTCACCACAGAGGGGCCGTGGTAGCCACAGTTCGACATTTTTGTGTTCTTCTTTCCTTCCACGGGCATGGCAACTTAGGGTGTCCATGGGGAGTCAAAATACACTTAGTTTGAGTCAAAATAAGGGCAAAAAGGTCCAGAAACCCGCAAAAAAGAAAAATATCCAAGCGTAAAACAGGAAAAGAAGTATAGATTATAACATGAAGCACATAATTCTCCCTAAACTTGCAGCAAAATGACCCTAAAATAATATACACTTTAAACACTTATTACAACTCCACTAGGGAGCTTTTTAAGAAGGCGAGATTTAAAATTCAATAGAGAAAATAAAATTATCTTAACTATACTTGCATTTGGCATACTTGCATTATAATATGCCTCCTATCAGGGATCAACAGTGTCTCCAAGTGAAACCTTGATTCTACTCGTCGGAAAAGTGGCTGGTCACTTGGTGGATCTATGTAGACTTCCAATTAAGTATGTAGTTGCTTCACACACTCACGACATGCTTTCTCAGTTTCTATGATATAGGAAAGTGCAAAGCATTATAGTTATACCATGCACCCCACCGGTGGCATACCAGGCATTGGGTTGTGAGAGGGCTATTTGAAACCTTATTGGAAACCTTTGTAACATAGAATTCTTACCTAGGTTAGAACTCATGTGAATGATTTGGAATGCAATGTGACCTTGCTTGATTTAACTATTTTAGCCCAAAGGACTATGCATTGATACTGTGAGTCTTAGAAGAGCTAAAATTAGTAGAAAACTGAGTCTAGAAATTAGAGTAGGAACTAAAATAGTTTTTGGGCCAATCGAGTCCTAGTAGGACTTTTGAGCCAGAATCTGAAATAGATTCTAATGCTAGACTAAAGAACCAGTTTTGGCTAAAAGGCATTCTTAGGAATTGGATTAAGAACGAAAATGATTTCTCGGTCAATTAAGTCCTGACAGGAATCTTGGTCAAGAATCTAGGAGAAGTTATAATTCTAGTATAGAAGTGTTAGTTCTGGTAAAAAAAACGGGGGGCAAATCCCGGCCTCCGACCAAGATTGTCAAAAAGAACGCAAAAAAGGAGGGAAATTGGTAGTCTGTGTCTTGGCACAAAGGGGAAACTATGTTAGGCCTAGAACCCGACCGGATCCCTTAGCATCTAACTAGCGAGGTTCGTCTGTTTTCATGCAAAAATGTCTAGTAGAGGGTGAAAATAAAAGAGGGTAAATCTAGGCTTGGTAAGAACCCAACCTGGATCCAGTTCGGAAGTTAAGATAGGTCTCTATCTCTTTAAGATGTGCATTCACAGTATAAAATTGTATTTTAGGCTCAACGTAATTCATTTAGGGTCTTAACACATCAATTGTAGGATGTTTGAGGCCTAGGGGTCATGCAGCATTAAAACTTATCACCTATAGTCCACGAGTCTATCTAGACCCAAGGTGCATAATATAGTCCATTAGACATTTGAAGCAGTAGTTCATTCTGGGTTCCATCCAATCGTGCATCACATTCATAATGCATAAGTCCAATTAAGACCTCGATATCTTACCTATACATAAATTCATGGTTCACACATTATAGTCCATCTCTATATGAGTCCACCTAGATCCACCCATATGCCAAGACTAGCCCATTTTAGGTAAACTAAACCACAGTTATACTTAGGTTAGTATAGGCCTGTGATTTACCTAGGAAAGACTTGAGTCCAACTTGGGCTAATAAGTCAACTCTTTAAGCCCAACCTAGGACCTAATTTTGCATAAGGCCCAATTTCAGCCTAAAATCCTATATCTTAACCCCATTTCAACCTACACTTTCAAACCCATCAAGTCATTGTCTTCTTCTCTTCAAATTGCAAGTCATTAACTATTTCATTTAGCCCATATCCAACATGCTTGACTACTCAAAACATTCCACCTCTCTAAACCGTCACCTTATTGATCAAGGTAGGGAAGATAAAGAAGGCATAGGAGCGAGTCTGAAACTGGGATACTTGTATTTTGAGAAGAGTTCAAGGAAACTCCGTCTACAGGGTTAGGAACAAAATCTAGGTCAAAGTTCAACACAACACCCGTTTCAATGGCCGAGAATGGTAATGCGATAGCCCATATTCTGAAGATGCTAGAAAAGATGCAGACTAGGATGGATAAAAGTGACAAGAAGATAGAACTAATGGCCACTACACTGCAAACTCTTATCAAGAGTGCCCTAAAGGAAAAAGCTGAAAAATCTCATAATGGAGGAGGGGAAGATGTCAAGAAGAAGGAAGGAAAAGGGCTAAAGAGCACTCCGCAAATTAATCCATGGGTATATTGAATAGAACAACAACTTAAGGAATCTCGCCTATTCAACAATTACGTCAATGACTATACGGGATTATCATCTATCCAAAAAGGGGAATTGCCCCCCAAAATTTACTATGCCAGGCATCAAATTCCATGGAATTGAAAATTATCACTATCATGCGAGGAATTTTCTTAGTGTAATGGCACTAAAAGGAATTGACAACTACATCATCCACATTATATTTTCTTCGATGTTCGACAAGGATGTGATGAGTTGGTATAATACTGTAGACCCATAAAAGGTTACAAGCTGGGATGATCTTCATAAAGAATTTCTATATCACCATTCATACAATGCTAACCTACCAATCATACTCAATGACCTAGACCTGACAAAGTAGAAGGAAAAAGAAAGTTTTTCTAACTTCCTTGCTCGATGGAGGGAAAAAGCCACCCACATGGCTAACTGATCCTTAGAGACTGATCAAGTATGGTTGTTCACCAGGAACTTACAACCCACATATATACAACACCTGCAATTCACACCATTTGAAAACTTTACTGACCCAAGGAATGCAGGTTACATTGCATTCCAAATCATAAACATTGATCACCAAACATATGTAACTCTTATGATCGCAACAAGAAAATTTACTGACCACCAACTTATATTATACGTAAAAACACATTATAAACTCGATCTGTGACGGATATATTTGGTGATCAATACTCTCAGTTTCAATGATCAATAATTTTAGTTTTAGTGATCATCAATACTCCTTTTGGTGATCAATTATGAGGACAGAAGGGAAACCGGCTCTGCGTGCTCTTCCCTCTTATCTTATACAAAACCTCATCCAACCTGAGTTGCCTCTTATATATAGACATACAAACGTGTGTGTGTGTGCGTGCATATATATATACACACACACACGCACACGCGCACACACACACACACACACAC
>NCQV01140783.1:801-15818 GCA_002740545.1 Lophocereus schottii | reverse complement strand
TTCGGAAAAATAACTAGGAGCAATCCTTATGTAACAAATTGCAATGTTATAGGCCTATATTTTCTTTCCGTCCTTCTCCTACCTTTCCCTGGTTATTAGTTTGTCCCTCTTCTAACTGTTTTCATCATTCAAGACTTAGAGCCCCAATATGGTAGTAGCAAATAGTTCCTTCTCTAACTTTATTCAATGAAGCACAAGACAAAAAGGATAAGTGAGACAAACCAATTGCTTATTTTGTTGTTCAACTTTCTTTTCTGTGGGCTCAACATCAGAGTGGAGTTACTCAGCATATCTGATGTTTCATTTGCCATTGGCTTGTTAGTATTGGACATTGCAAGTTAATAAAGATATAGGTTCATTATTATATTTCTTTGCACTTCCACATCATTATCCTTTAATTTAGTCTGAAAAAACGTGTGTTTTATGGTGCACTTTAAGAGTTAATGCCTTCTTGAACATTGAGGATATCCAACTTTTGGAATAATTGTCCTTTTGGAAGAGTTTCATTGTTCGGCGTCTATATTTACCAGCTAATTGTCAAGTAGCACATATTATTTCGTGGAAAATTATGAGTGTTCTTTCTAAGTGTGAACTCCATGATACTGCTAATGCTTCTTCCTGGGAACAGTCAAATTTATTAGGCAAATCTCATTGTAAATGAGGAGCACATAAAGCTCACCAATCTAGAACATTGTTTTATTGGATTGCTAACATTGTTTTGTATATTTATGGCATGCCTTCTTTCATCCGTTGCTAAAAGCTAAATGAATAGCTCTGGAGCAACAATCTAGACCTCTAAGACTGTCACTTAGGGCAGAAGGCCCTTGTAATTGGTTTAACCCTTTTCCTTGGGGTTTTGATCCTCAATGTAACTTGAGCCAATCTACTTTCGGCCTATAAAGGGTGAAACTCTTCTATTGGTCATTCTCTTCATCTACCAGACTTGTACCTTGTACATGAGACCGCACTTATGGGGAGCATGTGTTAAGTCACGTGAATATACCTGTGTTTGGTGGTTTTAGAATTTTAAAGGCCTTCTTATTCATCACACATGAATGTATTTTTATTTTTCTTGGTACTTTTTTGCTTGCCACCTCTTTATGAACGAATTTGCTAGAAAACTGAAACTCTACCATCTTTACACTCAAGCAAAGTATATGAGTTTCTAGACTTTTAGATTGAGTAACAGCTATTGAAAATTGTGCACGTCATGAGTATTACTATCAGACCAAAAGGGAAGCAAAGAAGCAGGACAAAGGAAAGGGCTCGGACCCTCTTTTTGATGACAATTAGTATAATTTTACCTAGTGTGGACTTTCTTAATTCCTAGAAACCAAGTTAGCTTAGAGGGAAAAGGCATGTAGACCAAAGATTTTAGTGTTCCTTTGGAGATTGGATATAGGGGATCTAGCCTCACTGAACCTTGGCCTAGATAATGGAGTATGCTTACAAGCCACTAATGGAATCACCATGCTGAAGGTTGGCCCACTCAGATAGCTAACTATGTATACGAGCAACGCACTAGTGCTATTACCCTATTTAGCACTTTAACATTCAAATGTCTTGGAGTTGGGCCATATCCCAGTGATATTTTTGCTTCTTTGGTATAACAGAACTACAATCCTAATGGACCAAAAACATGGTCCAAATGTAAGTTCAGACTTACCAGGGAAAGAAACCTGATCTAAACAAGGATTTGCACCTTGTCACACAGCCAGGCATACAGCTCTAAGAATTGACATCAGCAGTCACCTAAAAGTACATTATATGGAAAAAGACTGCTGCCAACAGCCAATGGGCAACAGAGAAGCGAGAGCAGAGTACCCTTGAAACATAATTTTTCCCAGTTTGAGATTAGCCTTGCCGTTGTGCAGAGAAGGCCGGGGGGGGGGTTGTGTTACAATCCAAAGTTAGGGAATATGAGAGAAAATCAAACAACATAGAAAAGATTTCTGCTGGGTAGTTATCAAACCGACATCTTGACTGACTGCTGATTAGTATACTGTATTCAAGTAGCTAAAGTAACACCTTTATTTCTTTGTTTATCCAAGTCAACCTGGCATAATTTTATAAGGTCATTGAGGGAAATATGATTTTTTTTAATTAAAATTTTCCTTAAAACAATTGTAAGAATTTAATGCACATTATGAACACAAACATGTGAACAGAGAGTTGAAGCCCCAGTAAGATATTAGACATAGATAAATTCTCCGAGTCCTTTTACTCAGTGGTGTCTAGAAGGATGAAGGTTACAAATAATTGGTCACAATTCCATACCTGTCAATAAGCTATGAACTATCTCTGCCTTCATGTTGCTCAAGAAAACGAGGTGTTATGAAGTTGCCCCGCAAAATTGCTATTACAACAGACGACAATGCCCTATAAAACACCACATTGTTTTAATAATAAATTTACAGAAAAAATCACCTATATTTTTGTGGTTATATTTATAAAGTAGACATATTTTAAAAGGCAGAATTTGCGGAAAGGCGCACAGATATGTTTGTGGTTGCTATTATACTGACATAGTGGTTAAGATTCATAAAGGATGCTGGTTAAGAATCAGTACTGTAGTGGGAGTGGAATTGAAAATGGTAACTTGCCCTTGATGGAAATGTATTTGGTGCTTCATTTATTTCATTTGCTGTTATATGCTAAAAGAAAAGTTAATGTAACCAACTTAAGTTGGTTTTGTTTGGATATTTTAGTGTTGCTGTATGGTATTTACACGTATGAATTTTAATATTAACTCATTTATGGACAGACAATGATTGCATAGTTAAATTTTTCCATGTGCTCCTTGAGTACTTGGATTTCGTTATGGACATAAAGTAAATGTTGTTTTCATAATAGATTTCACGAGTTCATATATTATATGCTAATTCAGATCCCAATTTGTATGGATAATCTGATTTTGCCATATTTGTAGGCAGAATTTCTGGTAACTGTTGTTTTGGTTGATATATTGTTATCTGCAGGGACTCCTCCCAAACTAGAGGTCCCTCGCAAGCTACTGATGCTAGTGGTAACTCATTTATCCTTGTATTTTGTTCATTGCTTTGTTCTGTTGTTGCTATGATCATGGTTTTCTTCATTTGATTTCAAACTGCAGCAAGTGCGAACAATCTGGAGGTAGAAGCATTGATGAATAATCTGGCGGGTTTATCTACGGAATCTAATGGTACCTTCTTTTAGCTTTACTCCCTACTCCGGACATGAACTATGTCTATGCTGTTGAAGACTGCTCAACTTTCATCTGCGGTACAACCCCAAAAAGTTACGCAATCTGACCAACACAAATCCCAGATCACTTGTGGATTTGCTGAAATTCGTCGATCTTCGTATTAGCTGTCTCTAAAACTGAGAAAATTATGCCGGTGAGGCTCAGATTAGTGATTACGTATGCTTGTGAATAAGTCAAAAAATTGTAGTTGGAAGTTGGGGCGTTATGATTATATGTTGGTATCGTTCTTGATGGTAAAGTACTTCTGCTGCTACCTTTCTATTCGGTTGTCTCAAATTTAGTAATGTGCACGCACAAATATGTAATTTGTTACCCTGTGAAATGTTTTATTTGATTTTTATCCTTTGTGTGTGTGTGTTTTTTTTCCTAAATTTTGTTCTCGTGATGTGATTTCATTATGTTTAGAATATCGTTGATGGATTAGATTTGAGTGTGGATTTTTGTGTCTGTCATGTCAAAATACTATATTACATATATCATAGTTCTACCACGGTAATTTAAGGTTCCGAAGATACCTAATAAAAGGTCAAGGCGTCTACCGCTTAACTATGGTATATGGACTAGTAACAACATCAATCAAAAGCTCAGCTCTCCGTTGTTTCTTTTTTAATAACAGGGCTCATGTTCTTTTTGTTCGTAAATTTTAATTTGCTAATTTCAATTCACTTCAATAAAAAAATATCCACCGTAACCAGATGTAGATTACTTTCACTCATTTCAATTAACTTATACTCATATTACAAAAAATTTAACTCACTTTAACTCACTTTAATTTACGTCAACACACTTCAATAAAAATGATCCGCTTTAACCTACTTTAGCTAATTTTATGCATTTATCCACTCATATTTCCCTACGAATGAAACATGCACATAGTAATTAGCTCCCAAAAAGTGTTTTAGTGATTAGCATTGGTGAATGAAAGGATACCAATGCTTACTAGTTTTTTTTTTTTTTGGGATATCAATGCTCACTAACATTTAAATTATGAAATTATCATAACACAAAGTAAGTGTACTCTACTAAGTTATGTAAACATGTGTAATTTTTTTTATGTCGAAGTATATGGCACCTAAAATTATCGCAATGCTTTTAAAAATTGACATTTACGTCTCTTTTTTTTTGAGATGCAGAAGAGGACTTAAGCTCCGAAGTGACATTTACGTTTCTTTCCTAGGAGATACTTGAGTTTGTCTATTAGTGACTCTTAAGGTATGGTGTAGAACCTGGTGATAGCCTTGTCTTAAACACCCAGAGACAACAATACAAATAGCTAGATGGTGTTATAGCTTGTGAATATTAACTCCATCCACTTTGAAATTTGGTTGTCAGATTTTCGTATTGAGAAGTTTTGACTGCACAATCAAAATGAACCTGATATCATCCCTGTCCTAAGCTGTAGGGCTAGCGTTACCTGCAGCCCGTTCGAGCAATCCCAAAAGTATAAGATTCAATTTGCACTTTTACTATGGTATGAAGTATTAACCAATTCAAAACTCTTCGTCTTTGGGATAATGGAAACTTTTATTATTCATCTCTACATTTTGTATATTTTGTGATAGCTTTTATAATATAACTTTTGTAGAATGTTTGCTTTGCATCTAATCTTTTGATCATGATATTTTATAATATTCTCCTTTTCTTATTAAAAAAAATCAAAACTCAAAAAACCTTATCTATTGAGTAGAAATCCATATTTCGCCATCAATTACTTATTTTTTTCATCCTACACAATGAAATATGCCATATTTGATAGTAATTATATTTCATTTGTACATTCCACAGTTGAGATGTGACTTTGTTATTACATTGATAGAATGTTCAATATATATATTATACACATGAGAGTATATACTCTCATTGCCACATCAACACAATATATCCAAGTCAGCTATATAATTAAAAAATTAACAAAAATAAAAACAATTACATCTACCCAAAAATATTATCACGTTCTCTCTCCTCCTATCGCCTCTCACGTTCCCTCTCCTCCCACCCGTTTTCTCTCCGGTCTTCTCCCATCCCCCTCACATTTTCTCTCTCCTCCCACCCCACTCCCCCTCACCACTTCTCTCTGCTTCTTTCCTCACATTCTCTTATTCTCTTTCTATATCTTAATTGCAAACAATAATGGAGCAATTCAGGAGATGCGATGAAGGATTGGAAGTCCAACGCGGTATAA
The DNA here is from genome assembly GCA_002740545.1 of Lophocereus schottii. Lineage (NCBI taxonomy): Eukaryota > Viridiplantae > Streptophyta > Magnoliopsida > Caryophyllales > Cactaceae > Lophocereus > Lophocereus schottii. Next base: position 10,392 of record NCQV01140783.1, on the reverse strand, counting down.
TGAACAACTATGCTCATCAATAGAGGAAGATAGTTCTGGGAAAAGTGAAGAACCTACTGATTTTGCTAAAAGTTCCATGGATGATCAAATCCAAATCAATAGGACAACACATTAGAACCTAGAAATGCAAAACAGGTGATGGGAATGTGTTTATGTTCGACGAACTGAAATCCATTATTGCATCAGAGCTGTCAAACCCTGTTTGGATAGCAGCACTGTTTAATGATATTCTGCTAACCCTTCATGCTTGGTTTAAGGTCGGTTCTCTAATTCTGTTTACAATTTGATTTGGGTTGATGGAATGAAGATGTTCATTTGCCCAACTCAATTTGTTCACTATATAAGCTAACTTCGATGCATCTCATGTGAGTCAAAAATTTGGCCATCATTTATTGTCTAATTGCAATGACATGAGGTTGTTCACGGTTAATGTTCCATTTGTTCATTGATATGCTAATATTGTCTCATTGATTACTGATTTTATCTTTTTTCTTAGGTCTAATGTTACACCACCTGCTGATGGTGACTAATGTACAAGGTGGATAACAATGTTCAAGCCAATGAGCCCACCATGGAGACACAAAAAGGAACACACTCTCCCAATATGCTTCCAAAGCCAACAACCAATCTATAGGGAGTAAGAGATAGATAGAGTTGCCATAAAGCATAACACTAATAGCACTTTGAGTTTAGAGTCATTTTGGTTTTGTTCGTATTAAAAAGGACTTTTTATTAGATAAAATAGTGTCACATACTTTAATTAGAAAAACATATTTTGCGGTTTTAGATTGTAGTAGTTTTAATCATATTGGCAAAATATTGATTATTCATATGTAAGGGAAGTATTGTTCACCAAACCTCCAGGGTTTGTGCACTTGGCTTGTTTAGTATCCATGTTTATGGTATTCATTACAATATTTATTTTTGTCAATATTGTGCTCAATTTGTTCACCACAGCTATTACCAAATTAACAAGCCTCATAGCTTTTTTTTTAATTTTTATAATGAGGATGTCTTCATAATTAATTACCTAGTTAAAGCTATTGAGACAATAGTTCTAGTTCACTAATAATTTTGTTTACTGTTCAAGCACAACTTGTTCACCAGAGCTGTTGCCAAATTAGTGAAATCTCATGAATTTTTCTATTCACTTTTTTCTTAACAAATGAAATGTCTCCAAAAAATAATTACATAATATCCATTGCTGAAATAGTGATTTCCAACATGTCTTCAGTAAAAATGACTATTTTGAACTTGAATCACCTGAATCATGTTCATTGTTCGCAACTTCTTCTGAAATTGTTCATTATAACACTAAATAATTAGGTTACTGAGAAGGGACCCTGAGTTTATTATAACATCAAAGGATGTTCATATGAGGATCAATTTGTATAATAAGAGCTTGAAATCAACAAGGGCTGATGAACAAATATTTCACTCTCAGTGAACATTATTGAGACGTCCAAAGAAAAACTTGAAGAGAGCTTGGTGAATAATTTAAATAAACAAAATAAAACAATGATCACTTTTGCCACTAAAGAAACCTTATTATAAAACTGAAAAAGCTATTAGAACTCTATTACATGATTATAACGTGGCAAACAAGCTTGACAACTCCAATGAACAAATCCAGATTTGGCGATGAACAAACCCAAAAACTACAACAACAACAATAACACCACCTCCCATTGTGGGTCCCGCTTTCGCGGGGTTTGGGAGATCCAACTATAGGCAACCTTACCTCTACCGGTATTCTCATCCATAGAGAGGTTGATTCCAAGAGACCCACGAAAATGATTTTGTAAAAAGTTTTATAAAGGAAAGCGCTTGCAAAGTATTTAAAAAGGAAAATCAGTGCCAAAGAAACTGAAACTGAAAGAAAGCTTAAAGAACGCACCTCAACAATCCACGTTAAATAGCTGCCGTCGTTCCCAGAAAAAAAACACAACCTGCATACGAACACGACAAACCCCTATCAGCACTAGGCCACTGCAGCTACTGACAACTATAGAGTTGCTTCTCTGCCATCTAAAATTCTAATCCTATTCCGTCACAGCCTCCTATCCTGAGCCAGGTCTTCCGTCAAACTCACTACTTTCAAGTCCTCTCTAATCACCTCGTCCAAACTCTTCTTCGATCTACTCCTTCCTCTCTTACCACCGGGAAGGTTGATCGAGTCACACCTCTTCATTGGGGCGACTATACTTCTCCTTTTTACGTGGCCGAACAATCGAAGTCTTGATTCCATCATCTTCTCTTCTATAGGGGCCACTTTAGCTAAGTCCCTGATTCCACCAATCCTAGCTCTGTCCATTCTCGTAAAACCACACATCCACCTGACCATCCTCATCTTAGCTACCATCAACCTCTGGATCTGCGTCTTTTTTAGAGGCTAGCACTCCGATTCATATAAGACCGCCAGTCTGACTACCATCCGATAGACTTTGCCTTTCAATCCTAAGGGCACCCTCTTATCACACAGCACTCCTGAGGCAGATTTCTATTTTTGCCCGCCCACTTTTATGCGCTGGTTAATATCCTCGTCAATATCCCCATTTTGCTGGATGATCGAGCCAAGGCACTTAAACTTATCTACCTTAGGTATCTGTCTTCCATCCAGGGTAACTTCTCCCCCCTCTTCTATCCTTCCACTGAAACAACAATGCAGGTATTCCGTTTTCGATCTACTTAATCTAAAACCTCTAGCTTCCAGCGCAAGCCGACAACTCTCCAACTTGTCGTTCACCCCTTGCTGGTCTCATCGATAAGAAGAATGTCATCTGCAAAAAGCATACACCATGGGACCTCATCCTGAATCCCTCTAGTAAGTTCATCTAGAACTAAGGTGAAAAGGAACAGGCTTAGGGCTGAGTCCTGATGCAGACCCATACTAACAGCGAAGTTATTTGACACCCCTCCCGGCGTCTTAACACTCGTCCGCCCTCCCTCGTACATATCCTTAATCACACGAATATACCAGGGCGACACCCCTTTCTTTTCCAAACAACTCCATAACACTTCCAGCGGGACTCTATCATATGCTTTATCCAGATCAATGAACACCATATGGAGATCCACCTTTCTATCTCTATACAAACCCATGAGCCTTCTAAGAAGATAAATCGCCTCTATGGTCGACCTGCCTGGCATAAAACCAAATTGATTATCTGAAACTGCAATATCTCTTCGCAACCTTCTCTCAATCACCCTCTCCCATAGTTTCATGGTGTGGTTGAGCAATTTGATACCCCTAAAATTATTACAGTCTTAAATATCCCCTTTGGTTTTGTACAGGGGGATGACTGTACTAGCCCTCCATTCTCTGGGCATCTTAGCGGTCCTAAAAATGACATTGAAAAACTTCGATAGCCACTCCGCGTAAGCCTCTTTTTTCTGCTTGACTTTCTCCTTTACCTCCTCGTTTCACCGCCATGCACCCTCCATCTTGTTTCCACCTCTTTTGGAGAAACCTAGGATTTTCTTAGCCGACCTTCGAATACAATCTGCCATAGCCTCCCACATTGAATTTGCTAAGATAATAGGGAGTGTGATGTTTCTCATGAACTCCACTCGTCCTGACATTGCATGTGCCGTCAGTAGACTAAGTAAGTCCACTCATAATCCTACTAAAGAACATTGGGATGCACTTCATCGTTTGTTGAGATTAGGGATGGGTATGGGGCGGGTTCGGGGCGGGTTGAGCTATACCCGCACCCATACCCGTTTTCAAAAAGTCATACCCATACCTATACCTATTTCCATCGGGTTTTAGATAGTTGTACCCATACCCATACCCATACCCATACCCATACCCATCGGGGTTTTCGAATTTGCGGATTTTATTCGGGTATATATAGAGAGCGCAAAGGGTCACCCATGTTCAATCCATATTTGTATACGCGGTATATTTGATTAGCAAGCGACGCTACTAAAATTCATGTTGGATAAACTCACGGAAGTTGAAAATGTAAAAAAAATTAATTTTTTATTTCTAAAAAAATAAACAGTATACACTTAGAGTTTCTTGCCAAACATTTATTTTTAAACTTTACCGTATTCTGATCACCTTTTACTAGCAAATCGGGTACACAATCGGATACGGGTTTTAAGAATTTATACCCATACTCATACCTATTTTCAAACGCATTACCCATTCCTGTCCCGTACCCATTTTTTTTACAAGTTGTCATACCCATACCAGCTATAAATGGGGCCGATTCGGGGCAGGTTTTTCGGGTTCGGATGTAACTCCCATCCCTAGTTGAGATACCTTAGAGGTACTATGGATTGGTGTTTATAGTTTTGTAAATTTCCTACTATAATGGAAGGTTTTTGCGATGCAAATTGGATTGCTGATAACGATGAAGTAAGTTCTACTAGTGGCTATGTTTTTACATTGGGTAGAGGAGCTATTTCATGAAAGTCTGCAAAACAGACATGTATAGCTCGCTCAACCATAGAATCTGAATTTATTACTCTTGAGTTGGCAGGTTAAGAAGCAAAATGGCTTGAGGGTCTCCTGACGGACATCCCATTGTGGGGGAAACAATCAACACCTATATCTTTGCATTGTGACTCGCAAGCAGCAATTGGAGTTGTGCACAACAGTGTCTATAACAGGAAAAAGAGACATATCCGTATTAGACATGGTGCGGTAAAGCAATTGCTGAAGTATGGTGTTATCTCCTTGGAATATGTGAGATCTGAGAAGAACCTGGCAGACCCTCTCACAAAGGGATTGCGAAGAAGGGTAATTCTCGAATCATCGAGGGGGATGGGGCTAAAGCCCATTGAATGAAGAGGTATGGTGGATACCACTTTGTGATCAAACGAAGCCATAGTAATATTCTAATTGCACTACTTCCCATCCATATGACGTGTGGCAGTGCTTGTGCTATAGAGAAGCACATTAAATGAATCCATAGCCTATTATGATGGTGTTACAGAGAAGCACTTGATGGATTCATCATCACTCTACAAGAGGTTGAGCTAACATATGCTCTTAATAGTTCCAGGCCATGATATGGTGGTCTAAGTAGAGATAGACTGATGGAATTACCTAAGTAAGTGTGAAGGTCTGACCGCCTTCTATGAGAGACTAGGGCTGTCTTTCTAGAGCACTTATGAGACCCGAGGTATGCGCATGGGCCTAAAAGCATAAGTGATTATTGTGGAGTATACATTCTTTTTAGGGTTGATATGTGTCGAGAGGGCTTCATTCAAAGTCTAACAAGTTCAAGACTAAGTTCATTTGTCAGACTTAGATGTTGCATCTCTTCACTACGTATTAATGCAATCGAAAGACATTGATACTTAAGTATCCGACCCTCTTTGCCCAGGAAATCTTTCTCATTCTTCTTTTCCTTTTATGTGCCATTAGTGGGGGATTGTTGGAGTAATGACACCCCAAAAGAGTGTTCACTTACTCTCTCTATCTCTTTTGTTATCCCACATGAAACTTTTGGGAGTGACTTGAAGAGTTTATATATCCCACTCTTCTTGCACTTGTCGAATAACTTGAAGCCATGTTTTAAGGGGGTTGACTTGGGCTGCCACACGCCCGCGCCCGCCGCCGCCTCTTGCCCGTCCGGTTCGGGCTGGGTGCGGCACGCTGCGGGCTGTGGGCTTGGCCCTAACACTATATTTTTGGAGGAATTCTCACTGGAATGATTGTGTATGAGCTGTCGAAATTCTAACGGCTAGTTGACTGAGTCTTCCTCCATCTTTGCCTTAATCACCATGATCCTCTCCCCCTTTACTGCTTCAGTTACATGATTCTCTCACGTTCCTGATTTTCCGCCCCCTTTTTCCTCCTCTAAATTATGGCTCTATTGCCTCATCAGACCACTATATAAAGAGGTCTTCTGCAGCTCTAAAAGATACACAGAAAAAACAATTCTCTCTTCTCCTCTCTACTTCCTGGGTATAAAAGTTGTTATATTCTATAGCTTCTCCCTCGAGTGCACGAGTGCGAAATCTGTTGTGTTAAACCTTGAGGAGCTTCTTAGCCAGAACGATTTGCACCGAAGTCGGACGAATTAAGCTTTCAGATCAATGGTTCATATCACGGCACAGTTCATCTCCCTGTCCTTCCAGAAACCATTACTATTCATTTCCAACATGTTAATTAAACCAAGGCGTCCCATATCCCAGGCAATTATTGACCAAAAATGATCTTAAATTTTGTTCAAAATTCTCTAAATTTTTTATAGGACACTACAAAAACTAATAAGGATCCACTAGACGAAAAAGCATTTAATAATTAGACACATTTACATGAAATTTCCTAATCCGACATTGTTGTAATTGCTTGGGCCGGATGGTCAAGGGTAATAGTTTGCTGCTGAACTGACTGGCAAATCCATGGTCAAGGCCGACCAGTTTGAACTTTGAAGTCAAAATGGCAAATTTTATGAAAAATAATTGCAATGATGAATTATCCTCTCCCTCTTTTTAAATTCAAAATTCTCAATGTCTTATCCCAATCTCAAACAGTAATCGTAACACCATCTGCCTCTTGTTATCTTGAATGCTGACATATGACTGAAAGCGAGTAACAAATATAATAATTGTCTGATTTTTAATTTGAAAAATTATAATTTCCTATCACTTTCTCCTACCTGTTTGTGAAGGTAAATGAACAGTTTGAAGTGTAGATATGGCTCCTTTTTCATGAAAGTTGAACCCTAATTTGCCATTTTGTTAGTACTAAAATTTGAACTTCTATGCCCAACCCAAAAAAATTGAACTTCTACAACAGAATTCTCTCCCTTCTAATAGAATTGTCATTTGAAATAGAAAGCTTATTTAGAATGATTTCTCTGATTCAATTCTCATCGTTTTTTACCACTACTGATAGCCCATTGCTTCTTACCATTTACTATTAAATTTTTACTAATAAAATAGACACGCCTTTAATAAGTTTAACATACCTTATTTTCCCCTTTTTGCATTCGTCGCATTATATGTGAAGATCATACATACTCAACAGAAAAATTTAGCTTAACTTGAAATAAGTTATAGGGGTAAACCGGTAAACTATACATCAAGCTTTAGTTAGCATCAATTTTTAATTTGAGATTTGGTGAAATTAAACAAACTATCTCTCAATTTTGAAAAGAAATAGCTGAGCTTACCTCACATAAATGAATAATATATATTTTTTCTTTCGTGTTTTAGGTTCTTTGAGGGCTTTGGGGCTGTTTAATTATCAAAATTCCTGAAAGAAAAATTACGTAACGACCATTTCTAAAGCGTCTCAAGCAATATCCTCTCCTAATTGTGAGAGCTTTAGATCAGTTGCTTCATCTTCTTGCTCATCAATGGCAGACGTTGGGCCGGTGTCGAGGCAACGAGGGCAGGTATCGGCGCACGAACGGCATTACACGGCGAATCGGGCGGTGGCGGGGGAGATGAAGTGGAAGACTTCATTGCCTTGTAAGCATGGATTTCTGGGTTGCTAAGGATTGGGGTTCAATCCTGCCTTTCATGATGTCTCCAAAGCTTTTAAGCCCTTTGCTTCATGAAATTCAAATTCATGGGGGTAAGATTATATATATTTGAATCTTTAGCGCCTATTAAGCAAGAATTTGAGGTATTAGTCGAAGTGCAGGAGTAAAATGTAAAGACGTCGGTCTAATTTGGTTTGATTTGTCATAACAAATAAGTTACCTTGCAACAGACTCATATTTGGTAGAAGTTCAAATAAAGACGGTATTGCGTGAATATAAATGTATATTTTGTTGAGAACAATTTTCATTAAAGATATAGGACTTTTGTTGTAATTTGTAAGATTTTGTGAATTTTTCATGGGTATATAGCTATGTAGCTGTCTTTTATTTCTTCCTTGAGGTTAATCTTTTTAATCAAGTTGAAGTTCCAAATAAGTTAATCGGTTTGTTGTGGATCAATATTTCTTTCATAATTAAATTTCGGCAAAGAAAAGAAAGAAAAAGAGAAAAATACCAAGTTCAATATAGAACAATAGGAATGGATCAGGTAAAATTCAAATCGAATTTGGACAAAAATTGCTTGAATTTTAGACTTAGAAAAGATTTGCATTAACCTATTTTTTTTTTTCAATATATAATTGTCTCAATTCGCAGTGATTAGTGACCCAAAGGCCAAAGCCGATGGTGCTGCCAATTCCATGCATATATACTTTTCGGGGCCTTAAATCTAATATTTGGTGACATAGCTTGTTGGGCTTTTGGGGTTTAATGGGGTGCTACCAACCGAGTGTGTATGCAGGGCCAGCCAGATGTGGAGTGGAGATGGTAGATGCCACCCGCAATTGGAGGTAAGAAAGTCTGGCACAATACAATAATTCGGTCTGAATTTGATCTAAAATTATTGAGAGAAATACGAACCTGATACAAATCAAACTGATTTTGACTTGAAGTCGATATGATTTAGCCATTTAGCTTAAAAACTTGTTATTTTTAAATTTTGAACAAATCTAATTATTTTCAAAGTTGATACATAATTAACCTATTTATTAAATAGGTCGATCGACCCGACCTATTAGCCAACTCTATCCGCAATCTATGCAAATTTTAAGTGGCTTTTGAGAAGGAAAAAATGCCTGTAAATGTCAACAAAAAAGTGAGAAGAAGCCCACAAAAAAGAAACTGTAATTATTTGATTAGGTTCCTTATTTGGACTCTTCCTGTTAATAGATGTTACTTGTTAGAACGAAAAGTTGACCAAAAAGCCGAAAAACAAAAAATAAAAAGTGAAGGAGCCACAATTACCTCGTAACTGGGGACAAAATTTCAACTACTATGAAGACTAGCCCTATTTGGTAAACAACTGTTAACTGTTAACTGTTTGTATTAGTTGTTAATTGTTTGAATTAGCTGTTTGCATTAGCTGTTTGAATTAGCTGTTTATATAAGAAGAGTTTGGTAAAATTAGCTGTTTTTAAAAAAGATATTTAGTAAAATTTCATTTGCGCCCTTATCTCTAAATTACTTTTTAATTAAAAATATTTTTTTCACTTATTAGTTATCTTATTTTCTTTTCAAAAAGAAATAAATCCAATCTATATGCACAAATTAACTTTATTGATAAAATCTTAATTTGTTACTAGTTGTATATAATTTGTATTCTTATTAATCTTTTTTCTTTTCAATTTGTGTATATCTATTCACATTATAATTATGTCTTAAAATATTATTTTGTTATTTGCTACATATTTTTTTATTATGAATTGAAATTTATATATTCGAATGATTTAATCTTGAATAGATTAAATTTAAATAATACACAACTTCAAATATCACTACAAAAGGCTAATGGCATACGATGTAATTGTTTCAAACTCTTGGATTTTTTTGTCATTTTCACAAACAGCTGTTCCTAAAAAGCTAATGGAAATAGCCTTTTGAGAACTTTTTGGGTCTAAACAGCTCTTTCAAATAATTCTTCAACCAAAAACCAATTTATCCCCCCAAATGCTCTTTACGCTCTTGCAACCAAACACCCCTATAATGAGTTTGAAAAAAAAAAGAACTCCTAAAAAAGAAAGCAAATATGATGTTAATAATGATCAAAATTGAAACTTGAAGTTGATTCAAAATTAGGAATTAT
>NCQV01140723.1:0-14356 GCA_002740545.1 Lophocereus schottii | reverse complement strand
TGTTAACTGATCTAGTAACAGGTCTATTCAGAAATCCTAATCCCCTTTTATTTCGACTATGGTGAGCATTTAGCCAATTAAGTGCTTCTCAAGAACTATTCCAGCGCCTGTTCTAAACTAGGTCAGATTCAGCCTTATGGAGCCGTTCAAGCAACTGACTATTTTCATTTACCAGGGCTTCTATCCTGAGTGCTTATGAGGAACTATTCTTGTGCCTGTTCTGAACGAGGTCAGATTCGACCTTATGAACCTTTTCAAGCGACTGATTGTTTTTACTCACCAATAATTCTATCTTAAGTTCCAGTTCTTGGGACTCTTCTTCCAGCTTTGAGAGAACAGTATTAAACACTTCTTCTCTCTTGTTCATTAGTTCTTTTAACATGCCAACGTCACTGCTCAAGTTTGTGTATGGTTTTTTCAANNATTCGGGCATCCTTTCTTAACTTAGAACAAGTATCTTTAAGCATACAATTCTCAGTACTTATTGCCTCACATTCATCCATTAAGGAAAACAATAATTTCAGAATTTTTGCTTTGTTAAAACCACGTACCTTTTTCTTGAATTGGGACATGCTCTCGTCTGATTCTGAGTCAATTTTCACTTCTGGCCATGAGCGCCAGTGCAGCAGCTTCGTCTTGGGAGCTATCCTCTTCTTCTGGAGTTTCCTGCCACCATAGCTTTAGTAAACCGCTTGGTAGAACTACTAAGCTGTGGCTTCTTTCCGTGGTTTCAGAACTGTTCTGACGCCTATTCTTCCTTCTACATGGGGCAATATTTTACAATATGGTCATGCTTTCCACATCTGAAACACCCAGAGGCTTGGTCTTGGTCACTATTCCTTGCTTTGCAGGTACCTCCCCTTCTTGATGCTTTTTCCAACCTTCTTGAAGATTTTCTTGAACTTACGAGTTACCAAGGCCATTTCTTCCTTATTTAAGTTCGAATCATCACTTCCTATGGCCTTTAGGGTAAGGCCTCAATCTTTCTTTATTTCTTCTTTCATCTGGGAGTTTTTCCTCAACTTGTAAGTTTGAAGGTTCCCAATGAGCTCATTCAAAGAGATTTCATCCATCTTCTTTGCTTCTTGCATGGCTGTAACTTTCATTTCCCACGAATGAGCAAAAATCGTAGGATCTTCCTTACCAATTCCTCAGTGGTAAAGGATTTTCCCAAGGATTTCAACTCATTAGTGATGTGGGTAAAATGTATATACATATCCATCACTATCTCTTTGTCATTCATTTCGAACAGTTCGTACTTTCTCATCAGCAGCTTGATCCTGGATTGTTTGACCTGGTTGATTCCTTCATGAGCCACGCAAAGAGCATTCCATATCTCCTTGGCCAATTTACACTCTGAGATACGAGTGTACTCATCCGGTCTAAGGCTAAAGTATAGCGATTTCTTGGCCCTTGTGTTTTTCTCCAATTTCTTGAAGTCATTTGAGTCAAACTCATTTGACTTCTTAGGAACTGTTTTGCCATCTTCTGTGGTTTTCATTGGAATGTAAGGACAATTCTCAATGATCATCCACAGCTCATAATCATCAGCTTAAATGTAATTTTTAATGCGGTTTTCTACCAATTGTAATGTTGCCCATTAAAATATGGAGGTTTGTCATAGATTGACCCTCTAAGATTCCTTATGGTGCACTCATCTTTTCAGGATCCCTCAAAGTGTTAGCCTAGGAGTGAGAACTCTGCTCTAATACCACTTGTTAGAATTACTCACACAAGGATACAAGAGGGGGGTAAATTGTGTCTACCAGTTCTTTTGGTTTTCTCAAAACACTCGTCAGAACTGTTTGAATTGTGCGTTTGCAATAAAGTAGAAATAAGTATAATTGCGAAAACAGTAAAGGAGTCACAATATTTTTACGTGGAAAACCACCTCTGGCCAACTAAGGTGTAAAAACTACGACCTACCACTGTAGGATTTCAGCAACACTTTCACTAAATGGGCCGAATTTGTTACACACACAACACACGTAACTAGTCTACCCTGAGACCCTAATTACACGGACACCACGTCCAACGTCTTCCAAGAGACCATGTCTAATGACTTGGACAACACAGACAACACATCCAACGTCTCCTAAGAGACCACGTCCAGCGTCTCCTAAGACTTGGACAATTTCTTGATTCAATGATGAAAAAAGAAATAGCAAGACACCTTACTTGAATGCTTCTAGACAAGCTGAATGTAAGGGACAATACAATCCTATTATGCCAATATAAAATACTCAATTTAGCACTTTTTTTGAAGATTTTCTCTCAGAAAATTCAAACTCACAAAGACAATTTTAAACCCTTGGAAAACCTTGAGAAAAACTAGAGAATGAGGAGACTTAAATAGTGTGGTGCATATGGTGCACGAGTAGGGCAAAGAGAATTCCATGCCCACTAGCAACTTAGCAGCCAAGCAACTTACAATCTCTCCGCTTGATATTCTTCTCTTAAAGGATAGAATAAAATCTTTCAAGGATCTTTCAAAATTATTTTGAGGAAAGAAACTAAAATCTCTTAACATTGTCTTTAAAGAAAAAATCTTTTCAGAATCAACTAACACAAGGAAATTGATCCTAATTATTTCAAGAAAATCGTCAGTGAAAAAAATCATTCTAAAATCTTAAAATTCATTTTTTGTCTTTGACGTCAGAACACTGCAAACCTAACTTCTCAGAACTATTCTGAAGCAGTGTTCTAAAGTACTTAAAAACATTTCAAAGCAAATGCTAAGTTAAGACCTTATATTTGGTATATTAACAAGAATCTAAAAAATAAAACCAATATTAAGCCTAAAACTGTTGTTATCAACTGAACTCCTTGCATATGATTTTGATGTTCTATGCGATGCTCCATGCTCTGTGCTCAGAATTGTTCTGAGGTAATGTTCTTCGACTTTTGTTATCAGCTGGGCTTCTCGTGCATGTATCGACTTTGATGCTCTACGCTCATTCGAATTGCTCCAAGTATGTTTCCAGATCCTATCTAAACACTTGACTCAAGCACAACACCTAACTCAAGTACAACATATTGACTAGTTCATTTGGATTGTCATCATCAAAGCCTTATAAATAATTAGGTTAATAGGGAAGAAGGTTGGAAGGGTTAGTAAATTGGGGAGAAAAGTACACTATAGTAAATCCTCAGCTGCTGCTTCAAGTTCATCTACTAGACTAGACTCCAGTTCCCACCCACAAACACCTATTGATGCTGCTATCCCTTTAAGCTCCCAACCACGGGTACGTACATCTACAACATTCTAAAGTACACGTTTCATATTTGCTTCAATACTAACTTGGCTTTTGTTTTATTAGGATACATCCCAATCAAACGCTCGGGATGTGCCCCAATCCGCTTCTATCTTATGTGCATCCCAGCCACAGAGTCAAGATCAAACCCGTACTGGAACAGCTGATAAATCAATAACAACAATAACTTCCAGTGTTAGTCCCACTTGTGCGGAGTTTGAGGAGATCCAGATGTAGGCAGCCTATCCATATGCACATGACTGCACATAGAGAGACTGTTTTCAATAGACCCACATAAAAATTTTTAAGAATACAATTAGACGTTGAAAATTCATTGGTAAGATAATTTAGCAAACACCGAACCTAACTACTTAAAATAACATAAGTTAACATAGACAATAGATAATGGGTAAGAGTTTTGCATACTTGTGCAGTAAGCGGCAATATACTACTAAATTGGCCAATAGTAGTTTACAGTCAAACAATCAAAGGTGGAAGGGGGAACCATAGTTATGAAGAGAGTATAACTAAAGCAAACAAAGGTGCGATAATAAAACCCCTACTAAGATCGATCTTACGCACAAAATAATAACAGCCAGTATAACATGACAATAATCACTACTCAAACAAAAGCTAGAAGAAGGATTATAAGCATGCTACCTATGATCTACAACCTTTATCCTACATTTCCACATACTCCTATCGTGAGTCGTGTCCTTCGTTAGACTTACAAACTTCAAATCATTTCTAATCACCTCATTTCAACTTTTCTTTGGCCATACTCTGCTTCTTCTACACTATGAAAGGCTAATTGTCTTGCACCTTTTCACTGGTGCATCCTCACCCCTTTTATATGGCCAAACCATCTTAGTCTAGTCTCCCATATTATCTTCTATAGGTGCAACTTTTATTTTCTCTCTAATCACTTCATTTCTAATTCCATCTAATCTCATATATCTACACATCCATCGAATCATTCTCATCTTTGCTTCCATCAACTTCTAGACTTGAGACTTCTTGATTGGCCAACACTCTGAACCATATAACATAATTGGCCTAACTACCATATGATAGACCATCCTTTTTAAACCTGTAGAAATTTTTTTATCACACAATACTCCAGAAGCACTGCTCCATTTTTGTCATCTCGCTCTAATGCGTTGGTTAATATCTTCATCAATATCTCCTTTCTCCTCGACGATCCAGCCTAAATATTTGAACTTCTCCCCCCTGGTATTGCCAAACCACCCTTGGTGGCTTCTTCCCAAGTCACTTCCTCACCACTGAACCTACATCTTAACTACTTAGTCTTCAGTCAGCTCAATCTAAAACCCTAAATTCTAAGGTATGTCACCATCCTTCTAACTTGCTGTTAAGACCATCTGTAGTCTCATCGATGAAAACAATATCATCCATAAATAGCATATACCATAGTACCTCACCCTGAATCCCTTTTGTGAATACATCTATAATGATAGTGAAAAGGAACGAGCTTCGAGATGACCCTTGATGAAGCCCAATGTCAATAGGAAAGTCCTATGTGTCTCCTCCTAAGGTTCTTGCGCTTGTTTTTACTCCCTCATACATATCCTTGATAGCTTGAATATATGTATCCAATGCCCCTTTCTTCTCTAAACACTCCAATAACACCTCAAGCGATATTCTATCATATGCTTTCTCTAGATATATGAACATGTGGAGATCCTTTTTCCTATCCCTATGCACTTCTATGAGCCTTCTTATGAGATGAGTTGCTTCAGTAGTCGATCTACCGGGCATAAAGCCAAATTGGTTTTTAGAAATGGAAATATCCTTCCTTAACCTTCCGTCAATCACCAGTTCCCACAACTAGACCTGGAAAATGGTCATTCGGTTTGGGTACAGACCGAATTAAGTTTGGATTAGATCGTGTTTGGGTTAAGTGATATTTCGGGTCAAGTATGGTTTGATTTGGTTGATTTCGGGTCGACTAATTTTTGGTCAAATACACTCGTCATGCCAAAACAAGCAAATTTGTTGGAAATTTTAGGTCGGGTATGGTTTAATTCGGGTCAATTTGAATTTTGGATCCACTTTCAGGTGAGCATATTTTGGGTGTCGGGTTGGAAATGGGTCCGGATCGTTCGGTTCGAGTTTCAGGTTTTGGTCAATTTTCCCAGGTCTACCCATAACTTCATAGTGTGACTAAGCAGTTTAATGCTTCTATAGTTAGTATAATCTTGAATATCACCCTTATTCTTGTAAAGCGAGATAATTTTATTAAATCTCCATCAGCGTGTCAGCTTTGCAGTCCTAAAAATGACATTAAAAAGCTCCATTAACTACTTTATCCCTTCTTCACCCAAACACTTCCATGTGTCCACAGGGATACGGCCCAAGCCCATGACCTTTCGAGTCTTCATCTTTCTTAATGCATCTCTAACCTCCTCTTTACTAATACGACTGCAAAACCTATAGTTTTGTTGCTCCATGTTAGCTCCTCTCTCATTTCTCTGTAAACACTCACTCAACACGCCATTAAAGAGTTAGAAAAGTAACTCCACCAACTCTCCCATATTTTTTTGGCCTCCTTATACCTAAAAGCATTAACTTCTTTTTCTTCATTCGATCTACCATTGATTAAAGAGGCGTTTATAACTTGTTTCTCCTTAATTCTCTCTTGCACCTCTTCACTCCACCACCAAGCTCTTGTTATTTTGCCTCCACCCCCTCTAGAGATTCCTAACCTCTCGCTAGCTTACCTTCAAATGCACTCAGCCATTGTTTCCCAAATTGTACCTACATTCTTTACTTGCTTCCAACTCTCTTCTGCTTTAATCTTCTCCGCTAATATAGAAGCATTCTCTATAGTAAGGTTCCACCATCTAATTCTAGTATCTTCGACACTTCTCTTCTTCTTCTTCGACTTCTTAATCACCACATCCATGACCAATAGCCTATGTTGAGTCCTCAAATACTTACTGAGTATTACTTTATAATCTTTACACAACATCCTATCGTTCGCCTAACTAGAAAGTAATCTATTTGAGTCTCAGTAATGCCACTCCTAAAAGTCACCAACTGATCCTCCTTCTTCTTAAAAAGAGAGTTATCAATCACCAAATCATAGGCAACTACAAAGTCCAGAATTGACACCCCTCCATTGTTTCTTTGCTCATAACCGAAATCTCCATACATCCCATCATATGCATATGTCTTAGTTCCGACATGTGATCTAGTAGCCCTACTTGTGGTGCATAGGCACATATCATATTGAGGATTTCAGCCCCTACCATAACCAAATTAGGATGATATGGTCACTCCTACACCTCACCTCTACAACTTGACTAACCAATTCCTTTTCGACCATAATATCAACTCCATTTCTAGCTCTAATACCCCCCGAATATCACAACTTATAGCCATCATTTTCTCATGCTTTGGCTCCCACTCACTTGGTCTCTTGTATACAAGTTATGTTAACCTTATGTTTACATAAAGGTTTAACTAATTCTATAGACTTGCTAGTAAGGGTCCCAATATTCCCATATGCAAAATACAACCTATCAAACCCTACTTTCTTTCTAGCCCCCTTTCTCCCTGGATGACAAGCTTGAATTATTCCATTATTCGCCACTAGTTAAAACTAAAATTACTAAAACAAATAATAAATCTAATACTAGTAATAATAATAATAATGATGATGATGATGATGATGATGATGATGATACAACTGAATAAGAAACTACCCATAAATAGGAACAAATAAAGTTGATGGCTAACTATGTGACTAGAAAGTAGCGAGAGTAATAAATAAATAAAAATTAACAATAGTAGCAAAGTACTGACAGCCCAGATCCAGTAAAACCTAGAAGTAATATTAAGATAAAAGCAATAAAGATAAAGCTGGCACTAAATGATACCAATGATCAGAGCAAGAACAGCAAGGGTAAAAACAAAGCCTCAACACAAAAACAGAAGCCAACTTCATTCCCTCCCCTCAACAACTTCAAGGTGAAGATCTGACTGCTTAAGTTCACTACGTCAAGGCCTCAATAGCAAAATCTAGGTGTCAGATCTTCATCATCAGAGCCTCAAGAGCCTCAAGCATAGCCTAGACCATCCTTCTCAAAGCCTCCATAGCCAATCAAGAGGAGTGCGAGAACAAGGATTTTTCTATTTCCTACAAAGACATATGTGGTGCTAGATCAATGAGAACTTACTGGTTGTTAATTATTGCCTATTTCTTTTGCTTATTTTGGGAGGATATATGATGTACTTGAATGTATATATTTACTGAACCAGGAGTTCCATTTGGAGGATATGTACATGGATGTACATGATATGTACTTAATTAAAGCTAGGCCTATTTTTTTGGCAGTGTAGCATACAAACCATGTTATGCAATGTCAGCATATGTATGTAACCAACAATGCTATCGATCTGAAATCATATTTTGCAAACTATTGTCTCATTTCATTCAAACATTTTATTCATACATTGTGTAATTCATTTGCATTCCACAACATTAGAATTGCTTCTAAGCAATATACAGGGAGCATTTTCAGTTCTCACCCAAAAACAACTGCATACTACTCCTAACATCATAAGCCTTGTTTCATGTACCTATAATTTCATCCCCCCTACCCTAATAACTATGGCAATAACAGTAACAAACAGTAGTAATTCCCACATCACAAGCCTCTACCTCATTTGATAACCATGTACTTGAACTGTCAGCCTAGCATTCTTTTCCTTTAGTCTCTTCACCTCTTGCTTTTCAACTTCTCTTTCTTTATTCATTTTTTGTAATGCCTCAATTTTTCACTAACCAGTAACAGTAACAAACAGTAGTGATCCCCTCATCTCAATCCCCTCTTTGTCTCCTATCAAATAGGATTTTACATCTAAGTTTAGAGTTTTAATCTTTCAATTGAAACCCTGAAATCGAGATCCATATGAAATTCTTTACATTTTTTTATTGTTTTGAGTTTGGGGTTTAGGTTCATCCTATTTGCTAGTGAAGTCGGCCCAATCCAGGTATTATTTGGTATCATCGGCTTTGCTAATGAAAGATGATCGAGGCTATGTTTGTTGGCTGCAATTTGTGTGTCGTAGCACTCCAATGGTGCTGGTTGTGGTGGCAAAGGTTAATTGGATCTAAATTTTGTGGTTATGGTGGTGGTATGCAATGATGGTTGTGATCGTGTTGTTAGTACGTGTGTTTTGCTAATAAGATGTGGAAATGCTGCTTATGTAACTTTTTGAATTTTTTCCTCAACAGAATAAATTAGGGTATTGTTGGTAGGATAAAAATATCATTGGTAAAAGTAATTAATTAAACACCAGTATTAGCTCGTATGGCGGTACAAGCTAACACGTGGGGTACAAGCTTCACAATGCCCGAAAATAATGAAGGATATTGTTAGTAGGATGAAAATGAAGAGGGGTATTGTTAATAGACTTTGTGCTTCTTTTTGGACCTTGCAAAGCTTGTACCACCTTATTAGCTTATGATTGTTGGTTTCAGCACAGGATAGATTATGTGCTTCTTCGAAAAGGAGGATTCTCTCCTTTTCAAGAGCTTCGACGCTTAATTTAGACAAGGAATGCATGGAAGGATTTATGAGAGAATAATAAAATATAGCTCATGATTGCTTGTAGTAGCTTACCTTTAGAGTCACCTCATGGCTTTTCATAAAGGGCTCTTTAGGCAATTCTTTTAGAGGAATTTAACTTATTTCATTTCTGTTTAGGTATAGATGCTATTTCTAATTTTGTTTATCTCTCCACATCTTGACCTTTGGTGGAGTTTTATCTAAACCTCTACTAGAGCTCCTACCTCTTGCAGAATTCATGATTAAACAAGCAAGTCTCAAACCATTTTGGACTTAAGTTTTCATCGAACTTATTATTTGGACATTGGCCAAGTACTCAATGCTAACAACTTGAGTGATTCATTCTATTTTATTCATTTCGGCTTTGCTAATTATTTTGAATAATTTATTTCCTTGATCCAAGCAAAGTTATTGCCCTCAGGACAACATCTAGAGGGTTTGTTATAATAGCAAGGAAAATATAAAAATTACATCCCTGCACAATGCTATGAAGAACAACATTGATTTTCATAGTTACTAATACTCGGGATTTCCTATATTTCGACACAATTAATTTTCTAATATTCTTGTCTAGTGCCTCAATATATTATGATTATTATATATTTCCTATTCAAAACCACTTATTGAGTTAATTATTCACTACATTTCAACATGATTGTCCTCATTTGCTTAGTTATTGGTGTTAGGGAAGGTGACTTCAGCACAATGAAAGAAACGTTGGGAACATGTATAATTTAGTTAATAGTTACGGTTTAATACCCCCACTCAGTAAACGGGTAAATGCCTCTTTTTCTGCATGATCTAGTGAATTTCATCGTGGCAATGCAGCTCTTTGGATTGGCAGACAAATTTTTCCATTCCGTGCAAAAGATGAGCATAAATCCAATGCGTTCATGATCTGGTCAAGACCAGTACAAAGGCCATAATAAAATGGAACTAATCACCTAAAATTTGAAAATTCGAATCAAATAATTTTAATTCATGCCCAAACTAAAGATCAAAATACACAAAGTTAACCTCACCAAAATTTTAGTTGACATAAACTGAACTAAATTTAAGTTGGATCTTTGTTTCTGTGCTGAAAAATGTTTTTGAAGATGTATAAAAGATAGTAGTGGTTTGTGGTTATGATGGGAGAATAGAACATATGAATTAAGATTGGAATGAGGGAGAGATAGGGCTTGTAAGAACGAATACTTTGCATTACTTAATGTTTGATTTCTTTTCTTCCGGTTTTGCTTATTACAAATGAGCACTCTTTGAGGGGATTTATAGTAATTCACCTCTTTAATGAACGGTAGAGATTAATTTGACCCTGCAACTATTATCAAGTTTCTACAACCTTTCATCGTAATATCTTCCTAAATATCTAGATATCATATTAGGGTCATTGCAATGGCTGTCTCACGAGGGGAAAACGGAGGAGAGAGAGAGAGAGTAAGGTGGGGGAGTTCTCTAGTGGTTACCTCGCCGCAAGGGGCTTGCAGGGATGCTCACAGGGATGAGCCGGCTCACGGGGGCCTTTTTGCTTGCTTGTTTATTTTTAAATATTTTTAATTAGTTTTTCTTTTTTTATTCTAAAAATAAAGTTTGTGTTATAGGGTGGTCCATGAGTATTATTTTATTTGATGAGATAAAGTAGTGAGCCTTTTACTGGAGAAGGGGAGAATTATGAGCCAAAAAGTTTGCTCACAAGCTGATGTGGCAGAGGTAGGTTCCACTGGTGAGCAAAAAAATAGCTCACCATTGAGAATGTTCTTATAAGTATCTAGGATATTTTTCTCAGAATTATCTAGATCTTCTAGATATTTACAAATGTAGATATTATAGATCCTTCTAGAAGGATTTAGAAGACTCTAGAGTAATCTGAATTTTTTTACAACTATCAGGACGGTCTTGGAATATTCTGGAAGGTTTTAGAACATTCCGAAAGCTTCCAAGGTGATTTATATTATGCCAAAATACTTTAGAAGATTATAAAACCTTAGTATCAAGATGTTGCTAGATTATTAATTTCTAACACTCTATAGTT
Source organism: Lophocereus schottii (assembly GCA_002740545.1). Lineage (NCBI taxonomy): Eukaryota > Viridiplantae > Streptophyta > Magnoliopsida > Caryophyllales > Cactaceae > Lophocereus > Lophocereus schottii. The sequence continues at coordinate 3,473 of NCQV01140723.1, read as the reverse complement.
GTCTTTTGGTAAGACACTATTACTGAATCAAATATGAATTATTCTACCATTTGTTTAAATCAAAATTAATATAATTTTAATTGAATCCAACTAAAATTTCGTCCATGAGAATACAACCAGACTCGAAATTAACTTAAGCTGTCACTGAAGGCCCAGAAATGAATCAAGAATAGGAAATGAACAAGGGATTAGAAGCTACCTAAAGGCTTCCATTTGCCTGATCCAAGCAAAGTTATTGCCCTCAGGACAGTATTTGGAGGATTTGTTATAATAATAAGGAAAATATAAAAGTTATTCTCTGCACATTGCTATGAAGGACAACATTGATTTTCACAGTTACTATACTCTAGATTTCCTATATTTCAACATAAGTAATTTTCTAATATTCTAGTCTAGTGCCTCAATATATTATGATTATTATATATTTCCTTATTGTTATGCGTATTTGAAACCACTTATTGAGTTAATTATTCACTACATTTCAACGAGATTGTCCTCATTTGCTTGGTTACTGGTGTTAGGGAAGGTGACTTCAGCACAATGAACGAAATGTTGGGACCAAGTATATTTTAGTTAACAGTTAAATTTTAAAGCCGCCACTCATGAACTTGAATGTGAAACAAGTAGTTCAGTAAATGGGTAAATGCCTCTATTTCTGCATCCTCTGGTGAATTTCATCGTGGCTGTTGACTCTCTTAAAACCTTTGCTTAAATTTTGAATGAAAGACAATCTTTTAAGCTTCATTTAATCATGTGGTCACTATTAAATCTTGCCTAATGTAATGCATATTTAGAGTTGCCAAAATGATAAAAGATTGTGATACGGCAATTTCCTTAACTCTAGTTGTTGCTTGGGCTAAAAATAGCACTAACAGATTTTTAGTATCAACTAGCCATTGCAAGAAATCAACAAGGTAGTTGTTGAAGAGTTGGAGCTGTTATTGAAAATTAGCTGCAGTTCAAAGCCTTGAAGTTGGATTCCAAGGACTTGAAGATCAGCCGAAGATTTTCATTCCATATTTGAAAGTAACAGCTATTTCAACTCTTTTTGTTATATAAAGGAGAACACTTTGCAGTTGAAGAGTATAGAAGAAAGAGAGCTCGAGCAATTGCCATACTCAATACTCACTTGCATGCTTTGTGCTTTAACTTGCTTTACAATTATCCAAGTTGTATTGTTCAAGTTGTAAGTAGGGTGGGATTATAAAACTAAATGGTTAACTCTACCGAACCTAGTTGAAGGGTTAAACTTGTGACTTAAGACTAGTCAAAGCTAACCTTGTTAAAAAGTTCTTATGTTTTATCCACGTTTATATTTTCATTCTTTATTTCGATTAGTTTGCGATATTGACCATCATCCTACTTACACCACTCTAGGATGAGTTACTAGTTTTTAAACTTTTAGTGGCAATGCAATCCTTTGGATTGGCAGACAAATTATACCATCCCAAGCGAAAAATGAGTATAAATCTGCTGTGTTCATGATCTGGTCAACGCTAGTAAAAGGGCCATAATAAAATAGAACTAATCACCTAAAATTTAAAAATTCAAATCAAATAATTTAATTCATGGCCAAAGTAAAGATCAAAATAAACAAAGTTAACCTGCACCAAAATTGAAATTGACATAAATTGAACTGGATTTAAGTTTGGATATTTGTTTCTATGTTGGCGAATGTTTTTAAAAATGTACAGAAGATAGTAGTTGTTTCTGGTTATGATGGGAGAATTGAACATATGAATTAAGAATGGAATAAGGGAGAGATAGGACTTGTAGGAATGAATGATTTGCATTACTTAATGTTTGATTTCTTTTTTGCCGGTTTTGCTTGTTACCAATGAGCCCTCATTAAGGGTATTTATAACAATTCACCTCTTCAATAAACGGTCGAGATTAATTTGATGCTACGCCTATTATCAAGTTTCTACAACCTTCCATGGTAATATCTTCCTAAATATCTAGATTTTATATTATAAGTATCTAGGATATTTTTATTAAAATTATCTAGATCTTCTAGATATTTACAAATGTGGATATTATGGATCATTCTACAGGTGAAAGTTCTAGAAGGATCTAGAAGACTCTAGAGTAATCCAAAATTTTCTACGACTATCAAGATGGTCGTGAAATATGCTGCAAGGTTCTAGAATATTCTGAAAGGTTCCACAAAAATTCAAAGGATGCCAGAATGCTTCAAAAGATCATAAAACCTTAGCATCAAGATGTTTCTAGATTATTAATTTCTAACACTCTATCGTTGTTTTTTATAAGTTAACATTAATGAATCAAATATCAATGATTCTAAAGTTTGTTTAAATCAACATTAATATAATTTTAATGGAATCCAACTAAAATTTCATCCATGCGACTGCAACCGGACTCAAAATTAACTTAAACTGTCACTGAAGGCCCATAAATGAATCAATAATAGGAAATGATCGAGGCACTATAAGAAAGCTGGGGGCTTCTATTCCACTATTAAAGTTTAATATTCTTAGGACTTTTTTTGGGGGGTAAATTAGGTTGGATAAAAGAGTAAAGTGGGTTGAAATAGATTGAAGTAGGTTGAGGGAACTTCAAGTGGGTTCAAATAGGTTGAAGTGAGTTGAATTTTTTATAGAATAAATTAAATTTGATTAAGATAGAGAAAGTGAATTGAAGCAAGTTGAAGTGAGTTAAAATAAGTTGAAATAGATTAAAATGAGTTGAAGTTATGACTTTAAAATTGATCCATGAAAAAATAGGCCCTTATATGCACTAAAATTTCAAATTCCAAGAACTTGTACTGCGTGGACCAGAGAGTGGGTTTAATTGCATTGGCACGTAGGTTGGCCTAGCTGCATGTGCACACCACTCAGCACAGACGCGTCATTCAAACATATAACAGTTCCGCATGTCCTTGCTTCCATCAGAGTTTGAGCTTTGCACGCAAATGTACTGGTGAATCTGGAATTCCACTCAGAATTTTCTTCAACTTTTCCACATATGGAGTTGGGGTCTCTATTATTATCGCATCAAGCTACACTGTAGTATATGATATGAGTTCTATTTGGAATTTGAGCTGTCAACTTTTTATTTGATGATTTGTTATTGTTGTGGATCTCTGATGAGGGCATTTGGATTCAATTCCAAGTAGTGAGGAAAGCTGTAGGTGTCTGATACGTTCAGTGGTCTCCGTTCCCCCACCTCCATACCTTCTAGTTCAAATGGTTGTTTAATGTAGCATCAGTATTTGGTGAGTTATTGTTACCTATCTCAGTTTGAATCCGAGTGTGCAAGAAAATTATTGTCCAAGTAATCTAAGAGAGACGCTTGGTTTGTAATATCCTTTAAAAAGAAAAGACGGCTTACAAACAAGGAGGATATATAAGCATGCTATTAATTTCACTACAACATTCCGCCCTGTTAGAGACCGAAGTTTTTCGGTCTCCAAAGGGGGGAAATCGGTCTCTATTTAATTTTAGAAACCGAAC
>NCQV01140718.1:0-10313 GCA_002740545.1 Lophocereus schottii | reverse complement strand
GATTAAAGTTGGTTGAAGTTGGTTGAAGTTGGTCAAGGTTCCTCAACCTATTTACTGAAGTGGGTTGAAGTTGGTTAAAGTTGGTTGAAGTGGGTTGAAGTAGGTTGCGCTCAACCAACTTCAACCAATTTCAACCCACTTCAATAAAAAAATACCAACTTGTGCTTACTTCAACCCACTTCAATATACTTCAATCCATATATTTCAAAATTTTATTCTCACTATTTTAACCATCTTAAAAAAATATATCTACGTCAACCCATTTCAACTATGTTCAACCCGCTTCAACCCACTTCAACCTATTTCAATCCACTTCAACAAAAAAACACCAACTTCAATCCACTTTAACCTACCTCGACCAACTTTATCCTTTTATCAACCTCAATTTATGTAACAGCCCGACCCTAAAGCATATTTATTTATTTAATTAAGTCATATTATTAATTTTTCGCATTTATTTATCTCATTTAATTATCCCGGTTGGGAAAATTCAATTTTGGGCCCCACTTTGCAATTCAAGTTTTATTTACCGTATCAATTTTGAAAAATTTGATAGTAGGACTCGATAATTATGATTTAAAAGATTAAATTATTTTTCATGACATCACATTTAATTTCAAACTTCGAAAAATTTTTTTAATTAATCGCACTTGATTTAATGTTTTTCACAAACCCGAGCTCATTTAAGGTCGATTTCAGCCTAACAAGTTCTTAATCCATTTGTTTAGTGAATTACCATCGTTGCCCCTAATTTAGTTAGCAAAAGATCTTTTTTGGGGGCCTAACAATTTCAGCCAAGTATTTTTGTTTCATTTCCAACCAAGTAAAAACTACACACAAATTTACCAAGGCACCTTCTTCTCTCTTTCTCCCCATTTTTGTTCTGCTGTGCATGTCTGGTTGCTGCCCTTCTTGCTACCCCTTGCTGTCGGCAACCACCACTAGGAGCACCACCAGCCAGCCACTCCCAACATCCCCCAGCCACCACCCACATCACCTCATCTTTCAAGTATCATTCACACTTCTTTTCCTAGCACAAAGTGAGTAAACTCCTTCATCTATCATGCTGATTTTTGATTTTGATTCTTATTTTTGTTGGTTTCTATTGTTGATCATGCTATTATGATAAGAGTAAGAGCAATTTTTGATGTGTTAAATTGTTGGTTAAGCATGAAAGCATGCTAAGGTTGAGCTTGTTCTTGATCAAGCAAGTTTGAGTTTGAAGTGATGGATTTGGGTCATATTATATTTGATTTGGTAATATTTATTATCATAAATGATTATGGTAATGTTGGTATGGTTTTGGATGAGTTAAAGCATGATTTTAATGGGTGGTTATGTGAAGAAAAGATTGCAAAGATGTGTTTATTAAGCAGTAAACAGACCCAAAACAGGGGTCAGCTCGGAAAAAACTGGTATTAATTGGCACACCTAAAAATCATAATTTTTGGTGGGTTGATAGCTCAATATGTTATCTTTCAATAGGCTTTGGAATTACTTGATTCCGAGTTGTGTGGGCAAAGTTACGATCAATTTACTGAAGATTACGCAGAATTTATCGAAATTGGGAACAGTTTTGAACCAGTAACTTTACAGAAAAACTGGTAATGATTGGGCTATTGAAAAAATTGTATTTTTTTATGTGGAAATAGATCAGTGAATTATCTTTCAAATGCCTTTTGAATCGCCTTCATTCGAGTTCTGTGGAAAACGTTACAGTCGTTTTTGTACAACTGCGCAGACGGGACTGAAATTGTGGATGTTTATGTCTATCCAAATTTTGGGGACCTTACTATGTGAATCATACTTTGTGTCCTAAAGGAAAGTTTTAGTGGAGATTATAAGCTTTTCATATTGAGATTTTATATCTCAATTGGAGGTCAATAGTAAAAGATATGGATTTTCTAAAGTAGGCCATTAAGCGGTATTATGTGAAAAAAGAAATCAGTGCTTAACAGACCAAACTGAGGTCATTTGAGCCCCTATGAGCCTCACAACACCCCTCAAGGTATTAAACTTTTTATTATCCATTTCACAATCATTACACATTCTATTATTCATTTCATAAGCATTACACTTTTCATTATTCATTTCAGAAATATCGGAAACCCATATTTCATTTATATCAATTGAAATATTTTCATTAGCAGCTCAATCATTCCAATTGGTCTATTTTGCATCAGTTTGTTGTATTTCAAGTTTAATAACCTTAACTGATTTATTTTTCAGATCATTTTAGTTTAACTTGCCTTATATTGAATTATTGAGATTGTAGAAGTCTTTTTCATTAATCAATTTCTATTAAAGTTATAAACTATGTTAGTGAACATGGTTTACTAACTACATTTATTTATAATGACATCTCTTAAACAGAAATGGGGTCTAGTCTATCATTTTTCATTGTGTATACGTATGATAAAGTGAGATATCATTTTAAAGATTTCAAGTACGTCCATTGCCTGTATCTTTAGAAATCAGAGTTGATTTATCAAAGTATCATGTTTGGTAAGTATATCAATGAATCAGTTTATACAGTGATTTATCAGTTAATTAGTAACCCCGTCAGTTATCATTTATAGGACATTCGCCCTTCAGTTACCCGCGCGACTTCAGGTCAAGTCCCCGATCTGCTTGACAGGTATACACCTATCCATAGATCGTAACAGTATCAAGCGGGTCACTATTAGATAATAACTAACAATGCAGTTTTACATAAACTCATTCACTATTTTAACTTAAAATGAATTGCAAAGTGAGTCCAATCAGTATTTCAATGATCATGTAACAATTCAGGAATGCATGTACTGAGTTTCAGTTCACAGTTCGAAATGTTTTTCATATTTTGTTTTAGGCAAATGCTCAGAGAATTGCCCTCATAGTAACAGCGCAGTGGAAGAGGATAAGTTGAGTAAGGAAATCTCAGCAGTGATACAGTATATGTATACTTTAAAACTGTATTTTGAATTCTTCGGTGTATGAGGATGTAGATTACATGGTGAATTATCTTTGGTTAACGCGTATTGTGAATGAATGATCATGTGTGCATGTGTATGATTGAGGTTATGCTTAACTTTATTATTCTAGGACACATATTTCAAATATTGTCCTTTGGGACGACAGTAACGCCCCTATCATTGGATTTATCAAATTACAATTGACTGATTTATTAAGGAGAATATAAACAGTGGATTATGTTTAATTTGGGGGCGTTACAATTTAACAACGAAAAGAATAAACCCTTAACAATCAAAACTTGAATATGACTGTTGTTTTTTTTCCATGGATGAAATTTATTATAATAAAAAGTTTTCGTTGGGAAATATGAATTTGAAATTAATGAAATTGATTGAGATTAATCAAAGTGGATTGAAGTAGGTTGACATAGTTCAAAGTGGATTGAAGTTGAAAAAAGCTGATATATTTTCTTTATATGATGGGTTGAAGTTGGTATTTTTTTTTTGGGTTAAAGTGAGTTGAAGTTGAAAATTTTTTGTTGAAATGAGTTGAAGTGGATTGAAGTTGGTTGAAGTTGGCGAATCAGGATACACCAACGAAGGACCTGTTCTTGTCATTAGGAAAGGGGTAAAGTTGGGTTGAAGTAGGTATTTTTTTGTTGAAGTGGGTTGAAATGGGTTCAAGTGAGTTGAAATAGGTATATTTTTGTACGATGGGGAGAAGTTGGTTAAAATAGTAGGTTAAAGTTGGTTGAAAACTTGAAGTTAGTATTTTTCTATTGAAGTTTGTGAAATAAGTTGAAATGGGTTGAAATTAGTAAATTAATATTTACCAATAAAAAAACAAGGCTGAGGGCCCAATGTAATGTTTGGTTAAATATAATCAACTATGTAATATAAATAAGTTTGTAATTGTATTTTTATTACCTTATTTGGTTGTGTGAGAGTATGACAATAAAAGAACTATCTTGTAATTATGATTACCACAAACTAAGTAATTATAATTACATTATAAAATTGATTACATTGCATTATCATTATATTATATCTAATTAAATGTCACATAAGCGTCGGTCTCCCTTAGGGACTTACTTTTTAGTATCTTTATAATTAAAACATAATTAGCCAACAATCAGTAGTCTGTACAGTGTAGACTGTTTCAACTACCGCTTTGCGTACCATGTAGCCATTGTGGGGTTCCGTGTAGCATTCTTGAAACATTAAGAAAATTAGTTTGTGGCATTTATAAGTACTGATTTACATTTTTTTTTAATTCAAAAAACCGTTCTTTAATTTTTATATTTGGCAAATTGTTCACATTCTTTTATGCTAATTTACAATAATTAGTTAATCCAATTAACTAAACTCATTGAATACAATTTTGTTCAATCGATTAATTGAACAGCTATATATTAACAATTAAATTCTGACAACTTTTGCAACTAAAATAGTTACTAATTATTTAAACAATTATCCAATATTCGAACACTAATTATTGCCTAAATGTTCAGACATTTGTTAAGTACGTTTAGAATGCTTCACTTTTGGTGAAAATATTTTGTCTTGCATTTGTTATTATAGGATTTTACTACTGTTTTCTTCCACAAGGTGAATCGCTTATTTTACCAATTTTAGGACTAGGTTGAAAATAGAAAAAAGGTGCTAGTCGAGTTTTATTTAGGGATGATAATGGGATGGAGGATCAGAATCTCTATCCTTGTTATGGTCCTGAATGAAGGGGGAAAAATCCATGAGATGAGGCCAAAAATGTATTGCACATTGGAACGGGGGGATTTTTTGCTCCGTATCACTTCGATTGAGGAAAACCTTGTTCCACATTTATCAAAGTGTTGCATGAGATCTAATGGCGCTTATCAAACTTTAATTGGATTGGCTTTAAACTTTGATGAAGCATGTTGAAGGAACTTACTGCAAAATTTTAATTAAGCAGTATTTTTATATAACACGAAGTGTACCTTTTGCAAAGAAAAACAAAAAGTAAAGGAAAATTAGGCGGGCAAAATCTAATCAAACTACTTAGCTTGAAATGAACAAATCTACTTGATTTAATGCCTAGAAACATTAATTAAATAAGTTGTAGCATCTAAAATAATAATATAGGAACTAATACATAATTCAAATCATGTCATGACTTAACCAGTGTTCTAAAAACGGTATCGTCGAATCTAAGATGCAAACTTTATCAGAGCAGCTCTGCCCTAGAATTTATGCATTCCTAATTCGTTAACAAATGAAGGGTGTTTTATTTTGAGGAATAAAAGGCTTGTATATGTGGAGTGAGAGACGGACGATAAGGGCTTGGTGTAGAGGTGTTTTACTTTTTGCAATGAAGGAATGTGTTGGACATTTTCTCAACTTGCGAAGGCCCTCCCCAACCGGGCCGTGTGCCTGACAAGATGAGCGAAAGTGTCAAAAGTAATTAGATTTTTTTTTTGGTTGGGGGGCGGGGGAACAAAGTGAGAGCCCAAGGTATAATACATAGGTATGCATGGTCAAGTCTCAACAGAACAAGCTTTCAGTATATGCAGAACTTTTTGACCCAAAAAATTACCTATTTACCGTTGTTATTTCACTGGAAACATGACAAAAATGCTCAAAAAAGACAATACAATTGTTAGAGAATAAACTTCCTGACCCTTCAACCATCAGCTTAAACTTTTGGTTGAATTGGTTCTTGAACATGGTATCAAAGCATTTCTAAGTAAGAGGTCTCAAGTTCGAATCTCAGCAGCCCCCATATTGATTTATTACACAAGGTAGGGAGAGCCTTTACAGCATCCACGCTTCAAGCCCAAATGGCATTCGCGTGATGGGCGTATTAGAGAATAACTTATTCTGGGTCTTCAACCATCAGTTTAAACTTTTGATTGAGATGGTTCTTGAACAACAATAAGCAATCCAAAATTTGATATTTTCTAATAGTAATTGCTTTTCATACTGATCAACTTGACACAAATTTCCTATGCAAATATCTCAATCAATGACTCTTAGATGCCTAAATTCTTTAGTAACTGTTTTTAGGCCCTCTAGTTTGAGATTTAATTTCGGGGTACCTTATGTTTTTAGGTAACTAATTTTTAAGTTCTTTTTTCTATTATTTTAGTCCTTGAACTTTTGAAAATTGTAGAAAGATTCCTAATTTTGATAAACTATGCAAATAAGTTATTTTATGCTCGTTTTTAGCAATTGAACTTCTTATAAAGACTTTGCTGGTACTATTTATCACAATCTACTACTTATATTATAAATATTATATTTTTTGTGATTAACGGCCCACCATACTTAGTAAAATAATTAAAACTTAATTAGAGAGTTTTGATTATTACCTGAACTTAGTCAGCACAGGACTCCGGCGTTCTTCTAGCTTCTGGTTTATAGAGATTGTTAATATCAACTCCACCTTCGTTAGATCAGGCATATCACAGATCTGTTTCGTGTTCTACCTCAAACCATAGTAATTAATCAAGTTTTAAGTACTTTAGAGGATAATGAGACTTTAATCAATAAATTATAATATTTAAGACATAAGGTTCAATTAAATAACGTTTCCTATTGGGAAACTTTTTTTTATTGAAAGTTTGAAAGTGAAAATATTACAATGGAAAGGTTTGAAGAGGGACTTAGGCTAAAATCATTAGAGAAGCTTGCTCATAGAGAAATAAAAAATCTCGACTTCTCTTGTGCTCAAGAATGTTCAAATAATCATGTCCCTTTTGAGCACTTGACTTCTTCTTTTATAGAGGGTTGGGGGTACACAGGATGTCCTAATAACTACAGTAAATAAAAATTTTTCACATGACTATAGTATACTATTTTCTTTTATAGACCAAACACTTGTTAAAATAGTATGATAATGAAGTAGTCACTTTTCAAAATTTTTTATGATGACAAGATTAGTCATTATTATTGAAATTCTGCATGTTTTCATCTTCAATTATATTTTCTAAACCATCATTATCAAGATAATCATTAAAATCTTCATCTAATTGAAAATGCTCTGGATCCCATTTCTCAAATAATTCAAGAAGATATTTCTTTTCTTTTTTCTATAAGAATTTTTCAGCTCCAATATTAGAAAGATAACCATAGATATCTTCCGAGACTGCTCCTTCCACCTTCATGCACTCTTTAAACTCATTACCATAGGCAAAGGTGGTGTTCCCACAATATATTAACGTTTTTTCTTGTTCAGTTAATGCCCAATATTGATGATAAATATTGAAAAATCCAATGGCTTTTGTTAAAGAAGGATCAGTAACTAGATGCATTGGTCATTTAGAAACTCATTCTTGTTGTTGATCATTGAGATCGTCGTAATCAACGATCTGAATAAGATAATGGGTTGGCTTGACTTTTCCACTTTTCGATTAATGCGCTATACACTCCTAAATTTAGGCATCTTCGAACTGGAATTTTTGTTGGACCATCAGGAGATGTAAGAACCCAATGAATTCTTCTGAACATGCATCGTTGAAATTTTGTTAGTTTTGAGAAAAATAGAAACTTTGGATCTGGAATTTTTATGAACTAAAATATCATCCCGTATTCCCGGACTTTAAAAATAGGGTCATTTGAAGATAATGAATTTGTTGAAAAATTAACACCACCAACTTCAGATTTATCGAAAAAATAGATCATTGTATCCAAAGACTCCCAAATATCATAGAAATAACGATGATAAAAGTCGATGCATGCTGCATACCACTCATTGAATCGTTTTTCTTGAACATAATAACTTATTTTTTCTTCGATATTATAAGGACATTTAAGGTAATTAACTCGTAACTCTAGAAGGAGAAGTCTTTGGGCTATTAGGTAGGCTGTAGATAGTAGGTCAAAATGTGATCTACTTTTTGTAAGGAATTTCAAGTTATCAATAAAGACTTTACTAGAAGGAGAACCCCATTCTAGTAGGAATGGTGGCATTTCATTAAGGATTTCCTCCTTTTCTGAAAGGAGGTCGGCTTCGATGATCATCATTGACAAGTTCTTGAGTTAAACTGTCTACCAAAGAGTTCTTCGATTCTTGTATATGTTCAATAGAGAAAGAAAACTGGTTAAATCATAATTACCGATATAGGAGTCGCCCTTACGCTTGCATATTTGATAAATTCTTTTTCACAAAACTAAGTATTCATTTGCAATCAGTTCAAATAAGAAAAGATATTGGGGCTAAAAAGATTAAGAATTTTTCAATTTTTCTCATGATTGTAAGGATTTCTTTTTTCATTGTAGGATAGTTACATTCTGTCTTATTAAAACTTCCACTATAATATTTGCAGAGTTTTTCTCCTTATTTGATTATGAATACTGCACTCCACTGCTCATTGCTAGCATCGTTTCAAGAACTAAATCATCTCCTTCATTTGGCAAATTAAGAATATGAAGATTTTTACACATTTTTTGAAGTTTTGAGCAATCTTTATATCATTAATGATCTATATCCAACTTACTTCTTTCTTGAATTTCTACTGTAATGGCTTTCTTAATTTAACTAAATCTTTAATGAAATATGAAGTATAGGTAAGACATCCAAGAAATCTTTCTAGTTGCTTCCTATCTTCGATTTTTTCAGGAAAATTTTCTATTTTTTTTAGAATATGCCTTTGTAAAATAATTTGTCCAACTTTTATCTCTAGGCCTAAGAACTCAATTTCTTGTTTAGCATAAATACGCTTGTTCTTTTCCAGTACAATACCATGATTAATGCATCTTCGAGTGACAGCTAAAATATTATCTTTGTGATGTTCTATGGTTTTGGAAAAGATAAGGATATCATCGATGTAATCTAAACAACAATAATTAAAGTCTTTAAAGATATTACTCCTTTGAAATATTTGAGGTTCATTTTTGTGACCAAATGACATTACTCTCCATTCATAATGTTCGTGTGGGGCGCTAAATGCAGTTAAAGGAATACTTTTCTCATCCATTTTTATCTGCCAGTATCCACTTTTGCAATTCATTTTTGAGAATTAAGAGCGTCTCGAATTCTATTAAAAAAGACTATTTTATTAGGAATGTAATAACCATCAAAGACAGTATTATCATTAAGCTTTGTGTAATTGATTATCATTCTTGCTTTTTCTCTTTTTTCTTCAGCATAATTTCTTACCATGAAAGCAGGGCTAGTGTGAGAACTTTTGCTATTCCTGATTAATCCTTTATTTAGGAGTTTTTAAATTTATTTATCGAATTCTTGGATATTCTAGTGTGTATATACCATTTGTTTAACTCGAATAATAGTGTTCGGATTTAATAAAGTAATTTTTGCAAAGGTCTTATCTTTATCTCAAAACTTTAGTAGATTATCAGAGTAGAGTTCTTTACATAATTTTTCTTGTTGTTTGATAATCTGTTCTCTAATAGATAATTCGAGTAGGGAGATTGTCATTCCTACTTCACGTTGTGCTGACATTACATTCTTACCATGCTGGCTGCGTGTAAACTCAATTTTCTGATGAGTGTAGGCTTTACTTAATTTTTCAATAGGAACCGAGTGACCATTAATTGTAAATATTATTTGATTTATTGTCTGTGTGTATGGAGAATATAATTTCTGAAAATTATTTTCAATAATCATATCATGAGAGGGTTGATCAGTAACTCATAGGACTGGTATAATGCATTGGACTTTTCTTAATTCTATGGATAACCCTTCTATTACCTCATTATTGCTCATAATACCATTATCAGCTATTCTCACTTGTAAAGGATTTTTAACTCTTTTTCACATAAATTCTGAAAATAATGATCTTTTCCACATATTTATTATATCTCTCTAAGTATATGTTTATGGGGATATAAATGCTATTAGGATTTGTGTTGGTGACTTCATAGCATATCTTCATTGTCATATTTTTGACTAATTCATCATCATAAATTGGTTCGCTAATAGTTCTTGTTTTGTACCCAATGACTTTTCTATCTAAATTCATAATTTGATCTTCACTGGGTCTTTAAAAAAAGGGCAACCCGGTGCACAAGCATTCCGCGTTCACGCAGGGTCCGGGGAAGGGCCGCACCTGAAGGGGTGAATTGTAGGCAGCCTAACTTGACTTTGCCAGTGGCTGATTATACTGGGTCTTGCAATTTCAAAACTTATTCTACTCATTTCACTAGTCATACTAATTATGTCATCTTCTTTAAGCTCTTTTTTAGCAGATGAAGATCCTTATCCTTAATTTGATCTTGTACTCATGCTCCTTAATAATTGAGGTTTAATGGTGATTTTACATTCCTCATCACTGGCGGACCTACGTTGGGGCAAGGGGGGTCAATTGACCCCCAGCTTTTTGGGGAAAAAAAATAAGTGTGGGATATTTTCTGTATAAAGAA
>NCQV01140610.1:0-11230 GCA_002740545.1 Lophocereus schottii | reverse complement strand
GATAGTTGATGCAAATTGCTTAGTTGAGATGATAAGGTTCTAATTAAGATTTGTCATGGTTGATGGTTGTGATTTGCTCTTAGCTTCCCCCCCCCAGGCCTAGATCTTTATAGGCGTTTTAGTGGAATCTTGTTGTTCTATGGCTTGATTTGGTGCACTTATAATGATTATTTCAAGCTTGGCTTAATTATTTTCCTAGGATTTATAAGTTGGATTATGTTTTTGGTTGCAATCGCTTTCGTTCCTCGTAGCATTGGATTATGGATTGAGTTGAACCTTGGATTATAAAAGTCTTGAGTATTAGTTTTCTTTTTCCTATGATGTGATTGAAGTTAGGTTTTGATGTTTTATAAAATAAAAAGAACATTATAGTTTGCAATCTAGATTAGTTTTATGCTTAGTGACCTTAACTTCTACCATCGTCCCCAAGGACACGACTCTCAAGTACTACAGCGAAAGCTGTACCCCTGTGGCTTTTAGTTTACACTCAAAATATCCCAACACTAAGTAGAGCCGCAACAAAATGACCCCAGGAATGACCAGAACCAGGCTGGGTTCCAATAGACAAGAACTGGGCTGGGATTCAAGGCTCTACCAATGGGAGTCGGGTTGGGTTAGATTGTGAAAGTCAAGCAGTTTAATGGTTTACAAATTTGTAATAAGAGTAGTAAATTGCCTACAAAGTCATAATACTTTTCTTACCATTAAAAATTTTGAAAAGGATACAACTTATAATGATAGGCCTAATAGCATAATACTATGAGAAAGCATAAAATGTTTTTGTAAGATAAGAGTAAAAGCTAATTCGGAATCTTTCTTCAATTTCTTATCCTTCTTAATTTGAGGTGTTGCCTTCTAGTAAGTAGGGAAGTTAACTGTCTTTCTTCCACTTCAAGACAAGTTGCATTCTTCCATATTCATAGTCTTTAAAGATTTCTTGCATTCTCCCTTTCTCGAATATCCTTCCTTGACTTAGCATTACATTCATTCATCCAATTCAAGTAGTGCTTTCAGATGCATGTAGACTATGGGGCAAAGGACATCACAATGGTTAGGCAATGAAGCCAATATTCAATCCACGATGTGATACAAGCAGGATCATTCATCCATCCATCCCCGAGGAAGGACACACAGGGATGGTTTGCCTGTGTCCAAACTGTCTCATCATTCGTCCTGAGAAAAATTAGGTTCCCATTGATAGGCCAATAAGTCGAACATGAGCATTACTCCCTCAATTGCAAATTATCGCACGCCCCACCAACGAATTACCCAGCTGATAGGGCGATTCTTCTCCAAAAAACTAACCCAATTTGCCATGGATTGATCATTGAGCAACCTTTTCCTCTGGCAAAATTGTGAAGCCAAATATGTGTATACATTCTTAGGAGCTTCAATAAGCCGAAGGTGCTTTAATAGCCAAATCTGCATACCAGCAGAACAAAAGGTCAGGCACAAGGAAAAAAGAAAGCTCATCTAGGTTTCGAGGCCCAGTACACGAAAAAAACAAAAAAATGGGAGAAGAGCCCAGTACAGGACCGATAGAACCCATATGTCTTATTGGGAGCCTTCTTATTTATAAGTGCTTCCTATTCATAAGTGTTTCTAAAAATAGGGGACTAGCTATGTTGCTGAATGTAGTGGAGGGAATTCATTGTGATCAAACTCCTATGCCACTTGTAGTTTTTGAGACCAGACTATACTTAGATCGACTCCACCATCAACCTGATAAGTTCTTCTCGGGAAGCCCATTGTTGCTTCAGGTTGATCTTTGGACTCGATTTTTCTCAAGTCTTATTGAAGCAACAGTGAGCTTCTCAAGAAGACCTGATCAGGGTGATGGCGGAATCAATCCGAGCACAGGATGGTGTCAAAGACTATGATTGCTATAGGAGTTGATCAGAACGAATACCCTCCACTACATTCAACAACATAGCTAGTCTCTTATTTTCAGAACCACCTATGAATAGGAAGGCCTCGAGACATATGGTAATAGCTATACGCCTATGGACACCTTCAAGAGCCTGCACATTCTCCTTTCGAAGATACAAAATTAGGGACATGAAATCCATGTTATCTTTGACGACTATGGAAGAGATGTCCTCCTCGTTTGTACCTATAGAGTGCCGATATTTGGAGGACATAGTTTTTGAAGAAAAACTTGCAATGCTCTGAAGTTTGGGTTGTTGATTCTCAATAATCTGTACTATAGGGGGAAAAAAAAACTAACGAGCAATGAGCTAGAATAAGGGGAAAATGCTTATGACTCCTTAATTTTTTTCAGTATAAGTTACTGAGAATAAATATGCACATAGCTTAGAGCGCTACAAGATTTTTCATAAGTTCGGTAACTAACCGACAAAGTTTAAATTATTTAAATGTAGTTTTCTTCAAAAAGGATCATCACTAATAGTTATACCCCTAGCTTATCAAAAAGCTATAGCTACTAACATCTGTAATCTCTTAGTCTTAAATGATTGACTAGTTACAAATTCGTTAGTTTTCAAAATAAAAGCTCTAGATTCAATGCAAATTCTCTAATACCCTTGCAACTAATTAGATTATTTATTTATTTTCATAAATCATTTGGCTTTTATTGTTTATTATTACAACATTCTAAAAATAGAAAAAGTTAAATTAATTTCGTACAAATAAAAATTAGGTAAACAATTTGGTACATACAGAAAGCGAATTAAGAACAAATAAAAAGGGATCCGAAGACACATACATTAATGTTGACAAGCCCTCACGAAGCTTAATCATTTCTAATGTTATGTTAGTTCAAATTTTAAATCAAAAATATGGCCTTCAATGAATCTGTAAAATACAATGCATCTTTTTGTTGAGAGGCATGGCAACTGGCTTGTTTAATGTAAACTAAGAAAGCCTTCGTAGTGCCTTCCCAGACCTACAAAAAACCAAAACAAAACAAAAAAATAAATACCCAGTTTATTATTTCTTCTATTTAATTTTCTGTCCGTGGCAGCACGTAAATCTCCCTGTCATTCGGCCCCCACTCCATAGGCGCTACCTTCTCCTCCATCGAAAACAGGCTCTCCGAAGGTAAAGGAAGAGAGAGAAAGTGATCGAGGGAGAGAAGAAGAATCAATGGCGGCGTACAGAGCTGACGATGATTATGATTACCTCTTCAAGGTTGTGTTGATCGGAGACTCTGGTGTTGGAAAATCCAACCTCCTCTCTCGTTTCACCCGCAATGAGTTCAGCCTTGAATCCAAGTCCACCATTGGCGTTGAATTCGCTACCCGTAGCATTCGTGTTGATGACAAGATTGTTAAGGCCCAGATTTGGGATACCGCCGGCCAAGAGAGGTTTCATTCCTACTCTATCTTCCTTAATTTTCTTTTTGGGGTTTTTCTCCTAAGGAAATGCACGAATAAATATTTCGATTTAGGGATTATTCCTTAGATTTTGTGCATTTTATTTAAACTCAATTATGGCTTTTAAAAGTAGGATATTGCAAATGTGGGGTTTGTGTCTACGGGATGATAACGGCTCTGTTGTCGTATACAAAATTTCTGCTTTGTTTTTTTTAATCACTTTTAAAGGGGAATTTTAGTCATGAAATGTCCTTATCGATTAATTTTTTCTTTGTCATTTTAACAGTATACATGCTGATTGTATAGAAACTAATGTCATAATCAGGAATTTGTTCTTTGAATTTCTGGCGTGATGAAATTTGCATGTGACGTTTATGCCTATCTCTTTGATTCTTGATGAAGAAGGGCGAATGTTTGAATGATGAGGTATTGAGGGGGCAATGCAAAATATTAGGTTTGCGTTTTTGTCGCACATGATCGTATATAAAAGCTTGGAGAACTGTTTTTAGTGCTGAAACAATGCACTCTGTTATGTGATGATGCTACATGGAAGATGGAATAAGAAATTTCGACTCTTATTATGCTCATTTGGTCTTTAGAAAATTTGATGGAAAGAAAAGTTGAAGGAAAAAAAAAGTTTCAGGAAAAAAATTAGAGATAAAATGAGTTTTTCGCTCTTGTTTGGATTAATGAAAAAATATAATAATTTGGATGAGAAATTTAAATGTTGATAAACTACTTGAATTATGTTGATGTCATCTAAGCAATGTGAGGTTGGAAGAGGTTCAGAATTTTTCTCAAAATTTCCTCAAAATTTTATGAGGAAAATTTTATCACTTATTTCTAATAATTTTTCCACCTAACTTTCCTCCATATTTTTTTTCTTTGTGATTTTCCCTAAACCAAACACAAGAAAAAAGTAACTTTTTCAAATTTTTTTCTTTCCACCAAATTTTCCAAGGTCCAAACAGAGCCTTATAGATTTGCTTGTCGCAGAAATCATACTCTGACTCTTCCAAACCCTATAGTTGTGTTACATAGATTGCTTTTTTTGTTTTTTATTCCTTGGTGGGTTTACCTATATGGTGTTAGATGCTGGACGGTGGGTTAGGTCTTCGTCTATTTTTCAAACTTTCACCGGAGGCAAAGATGTGCATAGGGAGGGCATTGAGTTGAAAATTCCATTTATGGGTCTAGTGTCTTTAAGAATGTGGTGGTTGTTGCTGTTTGTTTTCAAAGTGGTCATAGGTCCATGGCTTGAGTATTGCCTTTTGGTGCTTTTAGTTTTCTTTCCTCCTGACTGGTGGGGATCTGGTCCATTCATGGTTAGAAACTTCTCATGTTTTGTAGACTGGCTTGTGGTAAGGCAGTGTTCTTGTTTGCTGTATAGAGGATCAGTTGCCAAAGAGAAGGAATGGAGGGAAACTGTCGGCAACAATGAACCCTGTGTGGTCCCTTAGCTTGCAAACAGGTGATTCCAAATTAGGCACAATCTGGTTGTTTTCGACTCATCAATCAACATGCGGATTGAAGAGTTAGGGTCAGCCACTTTTCACGGATTTCTTAAGTATCTCTTTTGATATCTAGTTTCTAGATGTCCATCATCTGTCCTAACAACCCTTCCTCTAGATGTCAATCATCTGTCCCGAAAACCCTTCCTCTCTTTTATGGGATTTTGGGTTATTGGTGTTGGTGTGGTTAAGTTTAATCACGTGCTGCTTCACATTGAATGATTGATTTGGCATGGAATCATGAGCTTCAGTGATAGATGTTATTTAGCTGTTGGGGTCATGGCAACAAAAGGGTGTTATAATCATGTAATCCTAATATAAAAGCTGAAATTTATACTGCTTTCAGTAACAAATTTCCTCTGCCCCAAAACACAGTCACACTTCGAAGTGTTAAAGAACATAAGGGAAAATGGTGTATATTGATGATACAAGAGGATACATAAAAGGCATCCAAGTGCATCGCTAATTATAAGGAGACAATTATTGCACCGCTTACATCGAAGTGCTTCCATGTGCTACTCAAGTATACCATGTGTACGCATAATTCCAGGCTAATTTTCACTCTATTTTGGGCCAGTACTTAGAAGGTTTAACATTATAGTAAAACAAGGATTAAGAAGTATGTCACAGAGTAGTCAGATGCATGCTGCGGGTCACTGGTGGCGGATAATTTCCTGACAAAGACGACAGTAGTTTATTCTTACTAATACACAAAAGAATTGCAGTATTGTGCGTAGGCACTGTAACTGAGCTACAACATCAACTACTTTGTCACGCTGGAGTTTATCTTATGGCAGTTGATTGATTCTGTTAGTAAGAATAGACAGTTCCCTCTAACAACAATTCACAAACCTTCTTTTATTCTTGGTAGGGACATGCAAGTGATGAGGCTTGTTTTTGTATTAATTTCTTTTTCTGTGCGAACATGCTGATTTTTGTTGCTGCTAATCCTATTATTAATCCATGAACCGCGTTCTGCACTATTATCTTTTATATTTTCATTAAGCTCACCTCCAACTGTTCAACGTGGAGACATGATGCAATGGAAGATCCAAAAAACTTCAATTATGTGTATCCATTTATTTAAAAACAAAAATACAGTTTATATTTTGTATTATAGCAATACATGAAATAACTAATCTAACAAATCTCTAATATTGGCAAAAAAGTAGTTTTTGCTCATTTGGATCCACAACTAAACAAATTAAATTGATCTTTAAAATCTTCTCTTCCTTGCTCACAATCACGGTGTCGTTATAAGTGATAGATTTCTAAATAAATAATCTTTTCAGTGTAGCAAAAGATAAATATTTTAAGTTTTTGGAGTCCCACAGTATCCGATTTTAATTCACATCTGTTATTTCCTATGAGAGAAGGGTTTGATGTTCATTCTTTACTTTGTACTGGAGGTGGGATTTGGATATTTGACATTCGGATTTAGCTGCATTGAAGCATCCACTACGAAGCATTTTTATATGCCTGGTAGCTGAATGTTGTTGTCTCGGATTTCTCAGCGTTCTCTTTTGTGGCTTAAGGGAGTCCATTAAGAAAAACAGCGAGAATTTCATGGGTTAATGTGTCCATGCGCACTCCTCGTTTGTGAATGGCTCGGGCCATGACGTGACCAAATGTAATACCCACCCACAGCCCATGTGCTAAGTTCTGCATGTTGGCATAAAGTGGAGTTTCAGCTTCCCATATCCATGTCGGAGTGTGTATCCTGCTATAGTTGTTAAAGCAGTAATTTGAGTAGCATAGATTCCTCTGGCTTTCATTCTGGTGAGAAAATGTTCTAATTTCTATACTGCAGTCAATGGTCATTTTACAGTTTCACTGTCTCATTATGTTCTATATTCCAGTCTGACTACTTATTTAATTGATGAAGATACCGTGCAATCACAAGTGCATACTATAGAGGAGCCGTTGGTGCATTAGTTGTCTACGATGTGACCCGCCATGTCACGTTTGAAAATGTGGAGAGATGGCTGAAAGAGCTCCGTGACCACACAGATTCCAACATCGTGATAATGCTCGTCGGGAACAAAGCTGATTTGCGCCATTTGCGTGCCGTCTCCGTGGAAGATGCCCAGGCCTTTGCAGAAAGAGAGAGAACGTTTTTCATGGAAACATCAGCCCTAGAGTCATTGAATGTCGAGAGTGCTTTCACTGAAGTTCTATCCCAGATCTATCATGTCGTTAGTAGGAAGGCTCTTGACATAGGAGATGACCCTACGGCATTGCCCAAAGGACAGACCATTAACATTGGCTCCAAGGATGATGTATCCGCTGTTAAGCAAGGTGGATGTTGTTCCAGTTAGGGTTGACCCGCTAGATGGGGGGCAAAAATGGGAAAGGAAAGGAAAAAACAGATTCTTTTACGCATTTACCCTGTTCATATTGGAATAGTCATCGTGTATTTTTGAGTAGTGAAAAATAGGATTTTCTGCTGATGTTTCTGGCCAAGTGTGGAGTTGAACTTCATTTTGTTTTGATGGTATATATATTTCACATTTCTTTCTTGTATTGAACCAATACTACACACACGCCCTCTAGTGTAGCAGCAGTTGCATCATTGGTAGTGATAACTTGGTGATTTTTTTTAATTAGTCCCCAAAAAGCCATTACAATTTACAAATATAACGCCCTCTCAATGTCCAATCTGCCAGGTACTAGTAAGCATGTAAACGGCTATTTTAAATACAACATTCCGAGGCATAACTTAGGCCGTGTTCGGTAATAAAAGTTTAAGTAGAGGTTAGTGGTTTGTAATGGTCAAAATTCGATTGACCACTACTTAAAAGTGTTTGATAAAGTAGTGGATGAGGTAGTGATCAGAGGTTTCTATAGTATTTTTCAAAAGCCAATAAAAGTAGCTTTTAAAAACCTCTGCTTGTTGTATTGTAGATTACAAAATTTTTCTTTTTATTTACTATAAACCTTTATTTATTGTGCCATTTTAGTCATTTTATATAAATCTGCTAGTTCAATAGTTACATTTATCAAATACATTTGTTTTAAATCGCTGGTTGAATAATTAACCACTAACCACTAGTAGGTCACAGCTAATCGCTAGTAAAACAGCTAGCTGCTAGTAAAATAATTAATCATTACTAAAACAGTAATTTTACCTCAAACATCCTTAGATCAGTACCAAAGGGACGGTCTAATGGAAGTTGACCCAACTTCCAAGGAGTGGGTTCAAATCCCACTGAAGGCATAGAGAAAATTTTCTTACCCTTGTTTCTCATTTCCTTTTTCATGTCTGTCACTAACAAGGGTATTCCCATGATAAATGAGTCTATAAGTAGACATGCTTGCCAATGGAGTAAAAATTAACAAATTAAAAAAAGTAATTCGCTTTTCACTAGCCAAAAAAGAAAATTTCACTCCTAAAAATCTCATCAATCACTGTTACGAGCCATAAAAATCATTTGGTAGGCCTTGAAGCCAATTGAAACCCTGTTTTCTTCAATTTTTTTGCTAGGGAATATAGGATTGAATCAAATGTGATAAAACAATCACAAACAAATCAAGAAAATCACAAATAATTTAAACAACACCAAGGACACCAAATTTACAAGGAAAATCCAAACGAAAAAAAAATCACAGGTGGCGATGAGCGAATAAATCCAATAGAGACATGAGAAAGTACCATAATGACCTCAAAGCAATGTGCCCAAAAGATGTCAACAAAGGAGAATGCAATCTCTCACACAAATCATTCCCTCGAAAAATTATGAAAATAGTGGATGATAATGGTGGTGAATAATAGCGATGAACATTAAAATACCCTACTGTCTAAGCCTCACTTGAATGCCCAGCAAAAGTCACGCAATAAATCCCTTAAAGAAGCAACTAAAAGGTCACTTGATGACACGATCTATGGCCCGGAACACAGGAACCTCATGTTGATGCTTGGTACGAAAAGCATGAAATGCAAATTTGGTTAGAATGATGCCAAACACTGAAGTCAATGGCACAGTAAAATGGTAGGGCACAAGAATCTTTTGGGCAAGCAAATTAGTAAGTAGTAACTAAAATGGACTTAACTTTTCGACCAATCACATAGTGGTCACATGACAAGCATAATAAAAATTTACGGCCATGGTAATGAGTAAATGCTTTGGAGCAAAATACACGGAAGAACTTTGGGCCATACATCCAACAATGTCCACCTTGTGTCAAAATTCGTCAAAACTCAAAACCGCGAAGAAGGAACTAAAAGGGTATAGCACCACAAGGCAAAGCCCCGAAGGGCAATCATATGCTATGAACACTAACTAAATCCAAGCAAGGCTCAAACCTAGCATGTTTGTAGAATTCTCCAAAGTATGAATTTTCATCAGTATAAATATCCCCTGTAGCAATAGTATCTCAAATGAAGTTATGCTTGACACTTATATGCTTGGTCTTAGAATGATAAGCATCATTTTTGGTAAGATGAATAAAATTCTGACTATCACAAAACACAATGGTAGAAACTTGTGCAACACCAAGCTCAATAAACAAGACCTCGCAACCAAATAACATCTTTGACGCCTTCAATTGTAGCCACATATTTGGCATCAGTAGTAAATAAAGTTACAATAGACTATAAGGATATTTTCCAAGAAATAGCACTCGTACATAGAGTGAAGATGTTAAAATGAAGCATTTATGGTCAAGATCACCAACATAATCAGAGTCAACATACCCAATAATATCAAAAGTTGAAGATTTTTTTAGTCAAAGACCTAACCCTTATCAAGAGAACCCTTCACATGGCAAAGAATCTATTCACAACATCTCAATGATCCTTACCAAGATTATGCATAAAACAACTTAAAACACTAACCACATAAGAAAGATTAGATCTAGTGCAAACCATATCATACATTATGTGCATCAAGACCTCTTTAACTTTTGGCCAAGATAGGAAGATAGGTTTAACTAACCAAAACTCACTTGATGCCAAATTCTAGCACATCGGCCTACTTTATCATAGCATTTTACGAAGTAAATGGGCTTCAACATTAATGATATATGATCAATGGAAAAGCACTTGAGTCTGCTATTGGGATATGTAAATATTTCAATTAGATGTTTGCACTTTAATTCCCTAAGATGGTGAACACGACGACTCCTATAGTGCAGGTTTTTACCAATAAAATTGTTGAATTTGAGTTAATTAGTTCCCACCTAATGATACACAATTCATGCAAATCCAAGTTTTCTTAATTCACCCCTTGTGCTAAAAATTGGTATTTAAATCCATTTTTGAACGAAAATGTTAAAATGAAGAGGAGTATGCATAAAATTCAGTTTGAGAGCTCTATTTGAGGAGGTTGCAGTTGTAATCTTTGGCATTTCTTAGTAAGGAATGGATCTACATCCACCAAGGAAGAGGCTTCAAGTGGCGGCATCTCTATTAATGGAGTACAACCTTCTGGAAGCTTCCTAGAAAATGGGAAAGGAATTATGAAAATTACAGCTTATTTCCTAGAACTCTCATTGGTCTACTAGCACCACTAATCTATTGGCTTGTTCCCCTCATTTTGGTGTTTGTAGGCCCATTGCCCTTAATGTAAAGTTAGATTTGATGAATGAATGAATTGAATGGCTATAGGCCATTTCTTATCTCAAAAATCTCTTAATCTTTATCTCTAGATTAATGTGGTGATTCAGAGTTTTTCATTTAAAATTTATCTTTGATGGCTTAATCCTTTAGGAGAGAGATTGAGTGGAAAGTGTGTACCCTTTTAGGATTTCATTTTTTGGGATCTAATCTCACAATCACATTTATTATTGGATAATAAATCCAAAGAGAAGCATCCATTATTTTTGTATTTCTCTTGTGTGATTTATGATCTTGGGAACTTGAGTATTGATCCTTATCAAGTTGTTATTAGAACTGGATCTATTTTGCTTGGTTGTTGAGTCAAAGCCTTCATCTCTATTGATTCAATTAAACCCTCACCTTCATCCCAAATCCATCCCGAAAAATCTATACTTTCTCTAAATTACTCTCACTTACCCGCTTTAATCAACTCTTTTTAGCCCACAAGGAATCCCAAAATAGCCCAAACACAATCCCTAACCCAAATGTAGCCTTGAACTCCACAAAAAATGCCTTAAAAAAATCGTAAAAATTCTGAAGCACAGAGACCACCACCTTGGGCATCACCATGTTTCATGGTGCCCCTCCTCCTACCCTTCGTGTTCACCTGTTTTTTTTAGCCTATCTCCTCCAAAGCTGAACATGATCCCCCGGTGGTTAGCCCCATGCTCCGTGGTCTCCTGTTTGCTTTCTAATCCCTTGTACCTTACACCAATATGGCCAATGAAGGAGACTTTTGTAACACCCGGAATTTTTATTCCCCTTCGTTAAGTCGATTCTACTATTTT
>NCQV01140594.1:543-14105 GCA_002740545.1 Lophocereus schottii | reverse complement strand
AAATCCCCTTCCTCTGCCCAAAAAGGAGAGAGAAGAAGAGAGATCGACCACTGCTGCTCTTCAATTTCTTCCGTTATTATCGCAGCGGTGTTGTAATTCAAAATATTGAAAATGTTCCTGCATACTTTAAGGAGTTAGTAAATATTGAAAATTATTTAAAATTGAAAAGAATAGGACCTTAGTCACTTTTTTGTAAGATTTTTTTAACCAATTAATGAAAATAGTAGTGTATTACTAGTACATTTGTATGAAAATTGTGGTTAATTAACATGGTTTCAGATACAAAGTTCCACTTAAAAATTGTCATAAACAGTGGTTAATTAATATGCTTTCAAATACAAAGTTCCGCTTAAAAATTACCATAAGTTGTCATTTCCTCCAACATGCAATATCAACGAAAAGAACCATCTAAGGTTATGTACGTATTTATCTAAAACTGAATTCCATATCTATGTCATGAATTCCTGATTCACAAATAGTGTTTATTAATCAAATATCATTTGACACCTCCCATGAAATCATTGTAAATTCTTCATATCAAAATCCATACTTTGTTCAAACGTTGCTCAGGTAAGATGATAGGTCAAGTGTATCAGGCCTATCCATTAAATTATATGTCTTTTGAGTGACAAACGTTTTGGTGGAGATCATTCGTTGTATAATTGTAGTAGTTGTATACCTGAAAGAATGTCCCTTGGTGTGGATTTGGCAAGGGTGATATTAAAGCTGCCACTTGGAATTCGGCGTGCAACCAAAGGCTGGGATGGGTCGGACTATATGTTGGTCCTTTTTTGATTAGAGCATGTGATGGGCATCTATATTTTCCAACGCTTTCGTATACTGTAGGTTGGCATGTGCAACATAGCGAAGAAACAAACAGCTGAGCCAACACAAAACACCTTGCTTAATTACCAGTATTCCTGGGTAGGCCAGACTAGACTCTTATTCATTTTCGTACACTCTAAGTGTTCATCTCGTACACGCAGTCACGTACATATTTTATTGGGCTTATTGGATCATACATGTATGATGGAATATGCACATATTAGTTGGCGGTGGAGTTCGCACTATTTGGACAGTGAAAACAATTAGCACCAACGTTATGGCCTCTACCTGCCTTCCTGTAATGGAAATTGCGACAATAATGGTGCCCATATGCTAAATCAATCTAAATTAGGTAGGAGGCTACCATTTGCTGTCTTTTTCTTAACTGTATTTGATTAAGGAGGCTGCTATATAATTTTGTTTGTTTCAAGTCATATCGAGATTCTTATTTCCTCACTTCTTTGTGAAAATATTGTTGGTCTAATTTACTTTTGTGTTCAAATTTACTTTTGTATATACTTTAGATGGTTGAGGATCAAAGTCAGAACTTATATCGAAGAGGGTTATAAACTAGATTGGATAATTTAGGGGGCATGATATTGAAAATTAAGTTAGTTTTACTCAATTTGTAACGCTGATGATCGAAAAATAACTCGTACACAACAGGTTAAGGAGGGTCATAGCTGCCTTCAACCCACTTAAAGCCACTCCCATGGGATGGTCTTTATGTATTGGTGTAATAAGTAATCTAATGTGTTTATCAAATTGGTGTATAAGACATAAGTTTAAACTTTACTATGATATCAACATGTCTTTGTTTTTCATCGCACTAAAATGTTTTTTTTTGGCCCCGAGAGGGGGGATCCCTAAAGAAAAGAAGGTTGACGTATATAGATGAGATTAGGGTTTTTTGTTTTGCTACAGTTAATATGCCAACTAAGCGGGCCCTATACAGGCTAACTCAATGAGCTTAATTAGTCGGCATGAGACAGTGTGTGCGTTTCATTGGACTACGTGCACGCCTAGACTTGATAAGACCCACAAGGAAATTACTGAAGATATCCACACAAGGAGTTCTTTCTATGTCCCAAGGATGGAGATCACCCTCAATACCAATTGAAATATAAGTTCTCTCTTATTAGAACTTAATTAGAAGGATTAGAGAATTTGTTGTATGTACATAATAGCTTGTACATATTCATATCATCAATACATAAATGTCTCTTTTTACTCTTCATTATTCTTCATTTAGATTTCTTGTTTCTCACTATTAACTAGAAATAAAGAAAGAAAGTTCGAGTATTTTTATGCATAATTCTAACGAGTGCCGTGTGTAAAGGAGTAATTAAAAAATGACAAGGACATTAGGTTTTTTACTTTCTTAGTTTGCTTATGTTAATTGGTTGAGTTAAACCAAACTTTTTGGGGGGGTGGAGGACTGGCCATCCATAGAAGCAAGAGTGTAGGCTGTACAGCCCATACGGAAAGCGGTCAAAACTAAGAGTAATTAAGTGAAAGGGGAATAAATTCATAGGATATGGGTAGAGAAATGAGAAATCCGAGGCCATACCAATTACCCTCTATCATATATCTCGCCAATAGCTAATTAATTATACATTTGTACATAGATTAATATTTCATGCCATTAAATTCTTGGAATGTGCCCTTGAGCCCGCTTGGACCCTACGATATTATATACGCTGGTTGGGGATAATAATATGTCCATGTGAATACGTTATACGTACGTACTTCCCCTCAACTTTTTATGAGAATGGCAAAAATATCAAGCACAACTTGTGTACGCTCCTGTACTACACTCATTTATACATATCCCTAGCCTGAATTTTTGCAGATGTAAAGGATTGTAAATGCATAGAGATAGGGCTAAAAGGAAAGTGGAATTGTTGCTTTCACAAGTTATTTCTTTTGATTCATTGCCTTGAAAGGTGAAGGACCGTCCTTCCTATATATGCGTGCTATGACACAATCTTCATCTAGCTTTTCTACATGTCAAATTTTGATCAACTTTTTTCAGTAAAGTGATTTCAAAAAAAGTTAATTTGCAAGGATGAAAAAGGTAGAAGTCTTGCAATAAGAGACCAAAAAGTGCCCTTTATTAGCTTAAAAAAGTACTTTATTTTGTGTTAAATGCAAACGAAAATGTTGGGATTTTGTTCTGAGTTATAGATTGTTTAAAATCACTTCATTATTTACAATATTTCACAATTACATAATTATGTATATATGATATTTCTTTCACGGATAGAATTGGTACATTAGAGTATCTTTTGCATACATCAGTATAATCAAAGAACATTTTAACCTCAATAACCAATAATTAATTATGACAGCGTTACCCAAAGAGTTATTTAAATTCTTGTATAAAGATTCTCAAAATTTTAGCATGAACACCCACAAAATTAATTGGTATAATTAAATTTTGTGACACTTACAAAGTGGATATCGTTACACAAAATATCTAAATCCAACTCTTCGTACATGCAAATTGAAGTCTTCGTAATTATGCAGACTTATTATCAACATGCCTTTTCGTTTAAGGATGATCATTGATCAGCGTAGGAGAGGAAAACATACATGTCCTTTTATTATTGTATATATGCAGCTTTTTTGAAAATTAATTGTAGCTAAATTTTGATTTGTATTTACTGTGAAATTTCTTTTGATAAAGTATTCATTAGACTGGTGACGAATCAATCTTGGGATATTCTCTGTTTTGGAGGATGGTGAAGAGACGGGGAAAAACGTGAGAAAAGACTGAATCAGTGAAATGTAAAGGGGATGTGTCAAGGGATACCCCACAGAAGAGGGGACAAGAGACCAATATATGACTTCGAAACTCAAAATTATGTCTAGTAATGGTTGGGCACTTGGGGCTGCCACTTTCTTCTTCATATAAAATATACGTACAGAAATAATTTTTTTGGGGGGGTGGGGGGAAGGGGGAAGAAGTGGGGACTGCTCCCAATAAAAATTGCTTCTTTCTGGTCCATTTGATGTGAAAATGCTTCACAGTAAGGAATATTTACATCCAAATAGGCCTCTGAAATCAGCTGAAATCTCAGTCAATGACTAGCTACTATTAGAAATTTAGGAATGGAAACACAAACTTTTCAAATGAGTAGTTATTAATAAACTAATCGAATAAGGGGAGTAAAAAGAAACAGAACCATGGCACTGCAGTGGGGGAAAAAAGACGCTCCCGTGCTTCAAATTGCAGTCAAGTGATGGTCAAAGCAAATTCATCTCGGACTTTGGAGATACTGGACATCCCTACGCTATCTTATAGGGCAGGTGATACAGAGTTTCATTAATCAATTTCTCTCCTGAGAACAAATACGATAATCCGGGATTTAGTTTTTATTTTACTCAATTTCACCTTTTTATGAGCTTGATTGTATTTATTGTACGTTTCATATTTAACATTTTTGTGAAAGAATATCTAATTTATTGACTATATTAGATATAAGTTAGGGTGTTACCTTGGAGATTGAACTTCATTAAAAGCTGCCTTTAAGAATTGAAACCGTGATGCTTTGTCTGTGTAGGAGGAACTAATAATTCAAAATAACTTATTGAAAAATCGTGCGGTAAAATGATGTCTTAATAGTTTTCAACAGTTGCTTTGGAAATAGGGATCTTGCGTGGGGGAAGGGGAAGAAAAGTGGATGACTGCCGGGGGAATTTTATAGTCATATTGATTATTTCATTAATTTGTATTGTCTAATATATTGTTGATATGAACGTACAAAATAATAAAAGTCTATGGTACAAATTTTGTTAATGATTCCGTATGAAAGAAACTAATCATTTATGCATGATCCTATTGCAAGCCTAGAATCACATGCTCGCATTGAAAAACTTTTAGTATGGACTTTCTTCACCAATGGTAGAGACTTAATTAGTTGTGCGATTGGATGACCCAAATAATTATTGGAGAAGAATGTGTGTACCTGGTTATACAGTTATGCTATCCACATGAAATAGAACTACTCCATACACATGCAGCCAACCAGAAGGGCAGAGAAAAAGGGAAAGCTAGAAAGGATTACTGCTAGCTAGTCCCAGTCCTTAGATGAGGGACCAGTATGTCCTTAGCAAGGGCAACAACTCAGGATGATTTAAGGCTAAACACCAACTCCCCTGCCCTCCCCTCCAAGTGGGGTCCGCTTGTTTTAGGGTCCTAAACTCAACAGTACAGTACCCCCAAACAACCTTGGTCTGTCCTTTGCCCCCACATCCCCACATGCCTCTGCTCTCTCTCTCTCTCTCTCTCTACACTTTCTCTCTCCTCCTTCCCCCTCTTTATATAGTTACACGGTTTACAGCCCCTTCCCACTGCCTATCACCCATTCACCACCACCCATCTCCTCTCTGATATTCATCCGTGTTTCTGTCTCCAAAGCTAGAGCAAACTGATCCACGCACGGGGTATAATATATACAATGGCGATGAGGAAGTCGGCAAAACTAGCACAAGCAGCAGTGTTGAAGCAAATACTGAAGAGGTGCTCCAGCCTCGGCAGGAAACAACAGCAGGCCGGGTTCGACGTCCCAAAAGGCCACTTCGCCGTTTATGTTGGGGAGAACCGGACCCGCTACGTGATTCCGATATCGTGGTTGAGCCGACCCGAATTCCAGAAACTTCTAAACCAAGCTGAGGAGGAGTTTGGCTTCTGCCATGACATGGGCCTCACCATCCCTTGTGATGAGCACGTCTTTGAGTCTCTCACCTCCGTACTCCTCAGATAATTCATTAATTATCTGTTTTTTTTTTCCCCTTCTTGTTTTTACTTTCTAGTTTGGTAGGCCTCTGACTTCAGAAGAAGGTGGTGGACTGGTGGTGGAAGCAGAAACCCATTTGGAAGTATTAATGTTTGTTTGATGGGTTTTTCAGAGCTTCTGTAAATTTGGGGAGGAATTGTAAGCTAAGGTTATCTTGCAGGAGGAGGAGGAGAAGAAGGAGATGATGATGATAGTAGTAATTTTCCTCACGGTGGCCGGCGCTTGTGATTTAATTTGCTGCCCTGTGAGAGAATTCAAATATTTAATGGAATATTATCTTGTCAACTATGTGACATATTTTATCATGATTATGACTCTTACTAGTAGCAGTTCACAATTTAAGCTTCGATGTTTTCTATTATGAATTATCCCCTCACCCCCAAACCAAAAGGAAAAAAAGAATTTAAAGAGAGAGAGAGAGAGAAGAGAACAACATTGCTGAACTTTACTTTTACTTAAAGAGGAAAAAGAAAAACAATTCTTGGCAAGTAAAAGCTTATTTTCTGCCCCATCTTTCCCGAAACTAGAAAAATAGGGTGTCACGAGACAAAAGCAGGTTTTGCTATTCACAGTCTTTACGAGCTCACTGCTGACTGCTGTAGCTCATTCTATTTATTTCAATGGTTAACGTGGCTGTAATAGTGGGCAACGGGGATGCATTGGGTCTTTTTCATGTTAATTACATTTTTCAGGTTAGAAGGGGGAGGGCTGTAGCTTACTAAGAAAAATAATTATATTTTGTTGGAACTTTCACTTATCTTTACATGCCGACTCTCATTTATCAAACTATGGTTAAAACTTAACAAATAAATTAGAAAATTTTATTACTCTATTTTTATATTATAATTACATCGTGTTGTCCAATATCTCTAACTCATTTGAACCAAATAGGAAAGACCCTGTCCTCTTTCACGTCCTAATCTTTTACCTCTTTCGTTCTTTTGTTTATGGGCTGTTTAGTAATAACAACTTTTTGAAAAAAAATAACTATTTGAGAGGATTTTAGCTATTTTGACCAAGTCAAAAGGTGTTTGGTAAAGAGCTGTTTGTAATAGCTATTTGGCTCCAAAAAGCTTTTTTTGAAAAAGCTATATCCATTAGCATTTTGAGAAGAGTTTTTTATGAAAATGACATAATTGTCCATAAGTTTGAAAAAATTACACACAATCTCATTAAAAACTAATTCATAACTAAAGGCATAAGTGAAATTTTACCACCATATTTTTTAGAAACAGCTAATTTTTACCAAACACTTTTTCTAAAAATAGTTAATTCAAACAGTTAATATAAACAGCTAATTCAAATAGCTAACAGCTAACAGCTAATACAAACAGCTAACAACTGTTTACTAAACACAACCTATCATTAGAGCTGATCCTAACCTTGCAAGAAATAAGAAACCTCTTTTATTTTGTTTTATGCAATCAATTTCAGTATTTAGTGGTATTTTCACTATCCTATATAATTTTTTCTTGTTTTTGTGAGAGTTATAGCCTTCCTACAAATGCTTTGTTTAATTTCTCACCCATTATGCGAGTTATCATCCTTGTCTTCATGTAAGCTTTCTCAAGGTTATTGATTAAGTATGTTAGCGACTAAGTATTTCGGGTAGTTTTTGATCATGTGAATCTATCTATGTATTATCTTTTAAATTTATAGGTTTTGAATCAACCGTGAAAGCTCACATGTCTTCATGTAAGCTTTCTCAAGGTTACTGATTCAGTATGTTAGCGACTAAGTATTTTGGGTAGTTTTTGATCATGTGAATCTATCTATGTGTTATCTTTTAAATTTATTGGTTTTGAATTAACAGTGAAAGTTCATATGGCTTGATCATGATGATTTTTCATTTAAAATTTAACATAGTGTATTGCGTGCAATGGCAACTTGTTATATGAGGTTAACTAGAACTTATCAGCATCTAAGAAAGACACGCTAAAGTCAAAGGATGCAATTCATGGTCAAAACGACATTGCAAATATAAAGTCGATTAGAAGCATATTTTTCATTAAATTTGCAAAGGTAGGAGCTTATTTTGATATTTAAAGGATGTATGCGAAAGATGAAAAATCTCTCCTTAAAATTTATACCCCCCAAAAAAAATCTCCACTTAAAATTTCTATATTTATTTTGTATATTTAAGTATTAAAAGGCTGATGTAGTGGAGGAAGTTAGATGTGTTCGGTAAAATTAACTATTTTAGTAATGTTTAGTTTTTACTAAATGTTAGCGGTTTTACTAGCGATTAACTGTGACCCACTAGTAGTTAGTAGTTAGCGGTTTAACTAGCGATTTAAAATAAATGCGTTTGGTAAAAGTAACTGTTCAAGTAGCAGATTTATATAAAATGATTAAAAAGGACGCAATAAATAAAGGATTTTAGTAAATAAAAAGAAAAATTTTGTAATTTGTTATGCAAACACTAGGTAGATGTTCTTAAAAGCTACTTTCATTAACTTTTGAAAAACACTACATAAACCTCTAGACACTACCTCATCCACTACTTTACCGAACACTTTAAGCAATGACTCATAACATTTTAACCACTACAACCACTAACCCTCACTTCAACCTCTATTATCGAACACACCCTTAATTAGTAACATTTTCTTGTAGGTACGTTGTGCACCATTTAGGTCCGCATGCAACATTGATCCAATAGATTGGTAATGGTAGCCAGAGAGGGGGAATCACAAACAACTAACAATGCCCAACAAAGACAATCTAAGGTAACCACAAGCCAAGGGCTGGGCACATACTTGGTATCATTATATTTTCCAAAAAAGGAGCAAATTATAGCCCCAAGGGATTTGAACCCAGAAAGTGAAAGATAACTTCCTTAAGAGTACCTTCAAAGTTATTAAGAGCATTGCCTCTTGGACAATTTAACTTTTGACTATCAATAAGAAAATTGGATACAAATCTTACTAAAAGGTCCTCTTCTTCTCTTCAATCTTACTCTCCCTCATGTCTTCCTTGCTATAATATGACCATATTAGAAATTTAAACTTCAATATCTATATTTATAAAGTTTTCTTGTCCCTTACCCTTCTTACAAACTACAAATTACTTTTATCTTATCTTTTATGTTCACAAAAAATGTCTAAGTTGAATGCAAAACAAAGTAGGGAAAAAAGGATCTTCAAATCAATTTTATCTCAGTAAGCAAACGAGAGAGGGGAAGGAATAGAGTTGAAAAAATCTGACCCGACACCATAACTTAATCCGAACTCGACCTGAACCTACTGAAAGAAAGACAAACACACATGAACTTAATCGACTTCGACCCGAATTCAACACAATTTAACTGTTTAGTGTAAGCATGCTATTTTTCAATTTTGAATCAATTTAAACTATTATTAAAGCTAATATGAAATGGATCATTTTTTAATGAGTCAACCTTCAAGAGCTCTAAAAGGGAGCGGGGTCCAAAAAACAACCCCTTGGTATGCATCATGTGATGTCATAGAAGATGAAAGATAAGTAGAAATTCAGTTGGACAGATGGGCGCATGCCTTTTTCTACTGTGTCAGGTTTCTCTGCTTTCATTTGGAGCTTTATTTGTATTGGTTGGCGTTTGGGATTCATTACTCCATATTATTATTATTATTATTATTATTATTATTATTATTATTATCATCAAAAAGGTACGTGTAAGAATTGAACATTAATCAATGGAATTAGAGTGCCCACATATTTAGAGCCCTCCAAAGGTGCGTTTGTGGTCCATGAAATGACGTCGTTACGATTAAAGTTAAAGTTTTTTTTTTCTTTTTAAATTTCCAATCCCACTGAACCGACCCTCAAGGGCACCACCGTACGGTTGATAGGACGCACTGTAACCGCTTCCCTGCTTTTTAGACATTGTCAATTCCCAGCTCCGAAAAGTAGTTGGTTCGTTTTGCTTTCCTGTTCCTACATTTTTCCTTTTATATATTATTGGAAATTCCCCTATTTCATTATTCCTTTCGTTTCCCCCAAAAAAGTAATCTTTGACCAGAATTTTATCACATTGTTTTACGCAACACCCCCCTCCCAAAATATATTATATTATTTTAATAAGTTTAAAAATTATTTTTAAATAAAAATAATTTACTAGGGACATTTTTCACAATAATGATTTCACATTTTAAATCAACATGTGTAATAATTATGGCGAAAAACATATCATACAGGGCATTTTTCGATATTAATCGAACATTATTTACGTACTTGGTCGTCTCCTATCACATTATTTACTACTATAACATATATAGTAATAGTCAATCTATATTTTACAGAAAAAACTAAAAATTAGACTTATAATTGATCGATAGCTAATCGTAACAATCTTATTTAATCACAAATATGATATGAACCAAACTAGATTAAGGAGGTATCAGCTCGAAGCCCTCTCTGACTATTATTCTGTATCCTTCCTCATCTTGATCCTCATGATCATCATGTGATGAGTCATAATAACAGGCACTCGATTGATCTCTGTGATTTATTGTCCATAAATATCATTAAATTAACTATGCTAGCTGATTAGTCCGTAGAAAATTGTAGGAATTACAGACCCAAAAAGAGGGGGGACCATGGTTAGAAAAGCAGAGAGCTTGGATTCACATGTGCTGGCAGTGCTATTTCAGTGAAATGTCGAGTAAAAGCTCAGGCTGTAATATACTGAATGATAGCTTACTTACAAGTACTCATAACTTTTAATTTGTACGTTCGTTTTTGTCCCCTGTTCATCAATTCCATGTCTTCCCAATTTTTCTTGCCCCTTGCATCCATGGAGATCATGATCCCAATAATGCATTCTCAATTACCTTCATCAACTCTAATTTGTGTTTGGTATAACCTGCTCCATTAATCTTTCCTTTAATTTTAGAAGATTATGAAATCCAGTTTTTAGCATAAGTATTTTGACTTTACACACAAATATTATCAGTCACTCCTAAAAGATATATCTCAAGCAAAAGATACACATTATTGAGAAGTCAACTTTCTTTTTTGACGCATTTGAGGGGTCCAAGCCCCCCCTCCTCCCAGAATAGAAACAGATTTACGTTACATTCCTAACCATCCGAGGCAAATCCACACCCGAAAGGTCCTCATTATCGATCTCTGCACAAATGTTCTTTGAGTTCACAAGGTAAAAAAGTTAGATAGATTTTTTTTGAAAGTAAGAATAGTAAAATTTGAATTTGAAATACTCTACCATAAAAACTACAGAATATATGACTAGTACCCAAGTTGAATATGATGAACATAGCCATTGGAAATATTCTTCATATATTGATACCCTTAGGTGAGTAGTCTTTTTAGTACTTCTCAATATCTTAATGTGGGTCACTGTTACTTGATCTGTTGCTGCTTCACCATAGGTCCATAATGTCCGGTGGAAGATTAGGCCCACTAATTATGGTGGCCATAGTGTAGATTAGTGCAATTGCTCACTCGTCACTAGTATTTGACCTTTGACAAACACACATGTACGTATATATATGATAACGAACTTGAACGTAGTTTAGGGAAGATATTTGTTGACACAGAAGCCGAGACAAGGCCTTGAAAAGGAAAGACTGTCAAATAGTCACCTTCAGGCTCAGATGCACTAAGAGTACCAGACTAGCTGGACCATGCTCTCATGCTCAAAAGGAAGCACCCCCATGTTCTGTGAATCATATTATTTTGTAAGCTGTACACAAAGAGAAACAACTGGAGTGAAGAGTTAATCATGGTTCATTTAAAAACTTAATTACATGATCATTGAAACTAAACAACTATTTGAAAAGTTCTTCCTTTAATTAATTTCTAGGGTTGTGATCCATTAAATTGGGAGAAAAAAAAAATCTATCGTAGATAAGTAGTCTCTTACGCCTTATGTTAAATGGACAATTATTATTATTCATATAAGATATAAAAATATATAGACGGTTTCTATTTTATATATATATATATATATATATATATATTGTTGGGGTATGAAAGTAGATATTGTTCCATATTGATAAAAAATACAAAGAATATGAAAGTGGGTGTTGTCTCACATTGATAAAATTGAAGGGTTTGAGTATGTGTATAAGCTTATGAGTTACTCCACTTATTGCCAATTGATTTTGAGTTGGAACTCCATTTGAATTTATATGCATAACTCTTTGTTATTGCCCAATTGATTTGTGTGTGTGTGTGTTATACAAGGATTATGCAAGTAAGTCCTATTCGCTTCCAAAGCTTTACGAATATTGCTATTGGGACGCATTCTATAATTTTTTACTGTTTAGGTGTATAGTTGTATGGTATATAGATTACTACACCTAGTTGCATGTGTATTGAGGTACTTAATTGTACTTCTTGCGGTTTCATAAGTAGGCTGTTATCAGGGGGCCAATTATAGAGTTGGACTTTAACTTTAGGGCGGTTAGGCATCTCTTTGTGTGTTTGTCGCTATCGTACAATCACTAGATGCTTCGATGAGTTTAATTGGTTTAGGTGGATCAGTTATTAACTTCTATCATAAAGTCGATGTGTAATAAATCATGCATTAGGATGGATTAATAATATAGTAAATTATAGTTTTTTTAATCTAAATAGAATATTCTTTAATTTTTTTCGGGTTGTCTCAAATTAATGTCCACTTTGTAAAAATAAAAGTCCTAAATTTATGAATTTTCTCAAACTAGCCTTGTTTTAAAATTCAAAACACAATCATCAAAAGGAATAACATTTGACACTGTATTTTTGGATTCAAATATATCAGGATCTTATTGGTATTTTATATCCTTGAAGGGCTTAGTTAATTAGTATTTTTTAAAACACATAAAAATTCAAACGTAATTTTTTCGAAATATGGAGAGTAAAATTCCAATTACAAAGTGAATACAGAGTCATTTTTATTTAATATACGAGAAAGAGTCTATTTAATATCTAATATATAGACTAGATCTGTGAAGAATTAAAAATGGTGTGAGTGTGCATAAAAACACGGATTACTCATGTTTTGAGTTTATATCTAAAGCCATTAAGATATCCCTG
Organism: Lophocereus schottii; assembly: GCA_002740545.1. Taxonomy (NCBI): domain Eukaryota; kingdom Viridiplantae; phylum Streptophyta; class Magnoliopsida; order Caryophyllales; family Cactaceae; genus Lophocereus; species Lophocereus schottii. The sequence goes on along the minus strand of NCQV01140594.1, from coordinate 1,458 downwards.
AAGAACTATGCAAAACTTGATTACCGTTACCCACATGAACCCCCATGAAACTTTTGTACCATGAATTCTTATATGCTGGAAGAGCAAATAGAGACAATATTGTCAGGATGCTGTTGTCTCCAAGTTAACTGCCATACAGGCCATAGCTCATCCACCCAACTATCACAGCTTTTAAAGGGTAACAATACATAAACCTTCAGAGGCATAGCTTTCTCCTGGGCACCTATTTCTGCTCACATGACACATACCCCCACAGAAGGTTAACTTTTAGGCCTTGGAATTGTTCTGAAAAACTGATGCATGGCCGGATGGAGGTCTAGCTTTTGGTTTCCTTGGAGGAAAAGGGCTACATTTGAATTTCAACTTTATTTTACGTTTTAACCTTGTTTAGTGTACTATATATATATATATGTGTGTGTTGTTTTAATTTGAATCCTTAAGTACTGGGTATTGTCAGAGCTCTCTTTTACAAGGATTTATTAATATTTTCATTCGTTAAAGAATCATCTTCACAATATAAATTGTATTTAATGCTTAATTATTTGAGACATTTTTGAAATTTGACTACCGAAATGAGACGGAGGGAGTAATAAAATGCTTATTAAATTAGCACTAAAGTCTAAGGATGGAGGTTAATGGTACAAATGCATTAAATTTAATCACCCATTTATTGCTACAAACAAAAGGGGACCATGACCAGCTCATGATCCCACAAAGATCCAGGATGGTCAAGGATTAATAAGAGAATAAGAATAAGCCAAAATTAAGGGTCAAAAATTGCATGTTACGGATGTTTATCAACCTAAAAGGGCGAGACACCCAACCACAGCTGTAGTGGCCAAATATGTCTTTGAGTCCAATGCAATGCAAGGGGAACCAAACTAAAAGGCAGGGGCCCTTGGGCAGGGTGTATCA
>NCQV01140593.1:3851-14073 GCA_002740545.1 Lophocereus schottii | reverse complement strand
ATGTGTCAAAGAAATTTTCCCCATGGTTGTAGCTTAAAAGGCAGACTGCGATGTGAAATGAATGATAGCTGAAAATTTACCATGGGCTGAAGATACTTTGTATCCATGTCAAGGATTCATTACTATATTAAAGCATCTTTCTTACTTTCAATGGTCTGTTGCCTATCAGATCAAATTGGGTGATCCTGGTTGGAAAGAAAGGTACTATGAAGAGAAGTTCTCTGCAAAGTCGTTGGAGGAGATGGAGAGAATTCGGCAAGATGTTGTAAGTTGCATTTGTCAGAACTCGACCTACACACTTATGACTCATGGCTGCTTGCTGCTGCTGTGATATAGCCCAGGCCCTGGCGCATTTTTGCTGTATTTGAATTTTTAGGTAATGAAATTTTATCCTCGCAGGTATTGAAATACACTGAAGGTTTGTGCTGGGTTATGCATTATTACTACGAAGGTGTCTGCTCGTGGCAGTGGTGAGTTTGTTGTCTGATGTTTCCAGTGACTGGTCTTTTTTGGTTGATGGATTTAAATTGTGCCTTTGTTTTCTTGTGTACTGTGCATATTGTCTGGGAAATGATCTTTAATCCTATATTTTTGAGAAATTTCCTGTATCTTAAAATATCTCTATCAAGTTTTCAAGATGTCTGCTGTAAGCAAATGTCCTTGCGTACTGAATTGTTAGTAAAAGGTGCTGGTTGATGACTCCTGTTTCAGCATCTTGGTCTACTTTCATGAGCTGTTGATGTTTCATGTTTTTTGGGTTACTTCTATATCATCCTTGATGAGAAGTTCTGTAGTTTTGAAATTTTGAATTTTTGATGGTTTGTGATACTTCATGTGGTTCACATCTGATGATATTGGAATATTGGATTCGGTGGGTTCATATATTTTACCGGTTAGAGTTATTTGAATGCTAGTAAACACAAACCTAAATTGTGGACCACTTATGCAATGATTTGTGATTTTGCAGATTTGTTTCATTTTTCTCGTGTTTGGTCCAAGAATATTCTGTATAATGCTCTTGACATTAGAAATGATTGTGTTTTCCTTTATCATTTTTACTTTCAGAGTAAAACTTGTGTAGTAACATTCCTTCGTTCTAAGCCCTTATTAACCCAAAAGCTAGAACTGAGGCTTTCATAGGAGAATTGACGCCATTTTATGTCATATTTTACGACATGTTGATGTAACTGTCCACTTGACTTGGATATTGGAGTCTGGCTTTGTTTTTGGCGCACAACTCTGTGAATAACCTGGTTGCCAAGCACCCCCTTAATCTGGCAGGTTATGTTTGTTTTCTTTGCTTTGTAGCAGTTTGACACTTTAATTTTATGGGCTTATACTCTTTGTTGCCCATGGATCTGTTCTGCGTTGTACTTCCCATCTGCTGTTTCTATCTCAGATGCTAATTTTTTTGCCCTCCAGGTTCTATCCATATCATTATGCCCCCTTTGCGTCTGACATCAAGGATATCGCTCAGTTAGATATCAAATTTGAGCTAGGTTCTCCTTTCAAACCATTCGATCAACTCATGGGAGTTTTCCCTGCTGCAAGGTTCTACTCGCTACTATTTCTTTCCTTTTTTAATTACTTACTATAAGGTTCTAACCGACGATCATTTGCAGCTCGCATGCACTTCCAGAGCAATATAGGAAATTAATGAGTGATCCGAACTCTCCAATTATTGATTTTTACCCAACAGGTATTAATTGTGATTTGATCTAGCATTTCTACTAAAAGTGGGTTGATATATAAAATCTCATGTATGAATGATTATTTCCTGGAGAAGTTAATGGCATATGTCTTGGTTTGATATATCCACCTTGTACACCCCTTTGATGTGTGCAAGCTCTTCCAGTTGAAAACGTTTCTGAAGAGATCTGGGTAGCATCACTTCAGATTACAACCAAGACAGCAAAGGGAAAAATCTTGCGATTAATCAGTAAATTCGTTGCCTGTGAAGCTGCAATTATGCCTAAAAGGATCCCTCCTACCACCCCCCCCCAAGTGCCAACCCACAAAAAGAAAAAAAACGCACATGCAAAGGATCTGGAAGGCTGGATGCTACTGGGTTGTAACTTCTGAGGGCTCACTTAGTTCTTTCAAAATGTGGACAAGCGTAATGTAGATTAGCTACGACTCTAAGAATAACCGCTCTATCAGTTTTACTTGTTATCCCTCAAAAGCAGTCTTGCGTTGAAAAACACCATTTGAAATAATTTTTGCCTTCTGATTTTAGCACCATAGTGTCATTTGAGAAAGAGAATAGCAAGAAGCAGAACATAAAGCACATTTAGGGTGATTAATGGGAAGTTGGGAACCAAGCGGAAGGCATAGTTAGGGTGTAATACCCCAAGTGTGACTTAAAGGATTCGAAGTGACTACTTATAACACCAAAGGTATACCTTCCTTTTCGGAAAGCCCACTTTTAAAAACTTCACCGTTAAGTGCTTGCTGTGGAGAAATCTTATGATGGGTGACTTCCTGAGAAGCTTCTCAGGTAGCCTGTGAGCGAGGACGAAGCACGTCGGAAAGGCTTGTGTGATTTATGATGTCAGTTGACGATCCTTGAAGCCGTTCCTGGTAACTGTCTGCGAACCAGGAGGGGTCGGGGTGTTATAGAGTTATCGCCTAAGGCAGCTTTCCGCATCAAAGGTGTGGGTTCTCTGTAATTTTTATAAAGGATTAAGAAAACCCACACCTTAAAGTTGCTTCTTAATCTTCTTTTAGTCCCTTGATCCTTAGGAAAAATCCAAAGCAAGTCGTATTAGCCATCCCTTGCGTAAAATTCCCACATTAGCACCTCTCCTCTTTCTCTCTCTAGCTCCTTTCTTGGTAATGTAGTAAAATGAGAAAAAGGGTGGAAAAGAGTAGTAAGTGTAACAAAAAATGATTCCCACCCCCCCTTTTTTTGCTTGCACTAGCCAGCTACTCAATTCTTCTCATCATGAGCTGTATTTATTTTTTTTAGTGTACTTGTTTCCTGTCCAAGTGGGGAAAAGAAAGAGGGTATGGGTGAAGTAGAATAGGAGAGAAGTTAAGTCATGCCCTATTGTTTGGTGGCCATACTCCTTAAAAAAATATCTATATTAGCTAATTAATAGGGTTTTTATTAAACAAACTCGATTAGCAAATACTATTCTTAATCATAACATTCTCTCCTTCCTTAAAAGAAGTTGAAACTTACATTCTTGCTTCAAAAAGGTTAGGATATTTCTCCTTCATCTCATGCTCTGGCTCCCATGTCGCCTCTGTGACTTTGTGATGTTTCCATAATACTTTGACGTAAGGGATTGTCTTAGTCCTTAGTTGACGCTCCTGCGGTTCGAGTATCTGAATCGGTTCTTAAGGAAAGCTAAGGTCGCTTCTATTCTCTATCGATTTGTATTGAATGATGTGATAAGGATTCGGGACGTACTTCCTCATATTTGACACATGAAACACCTCATGTATCCCTTGCAAAGAAGGGACTGTTATTCTATATGCTACGGGACCTATCCTCTTGATTATCCGAAATGGTCCTATGTATCAAATGTGATGATTAAGAATAGTATTTTCTAATCAAGTTTGCTAAATAAAAACCCTACTAATTAGGTAATATAGATAAATTTTTAGGGGGAGTATGAACAACAAACAATAGGGTATGACTTAGCTTTCCACCTATTCTACTTCACCCATGCCCTCTTTCTTTTTCCATTTGGACAAGCAATAGTACACAAAAAATAAAAAAAATTAAAAAAAAAGCTCATGACAGGAGGAATTGAGTGGCCGACTAGTGCAAGCAAAAGGGGAGGAGATGGGAATTTTTTTTGATTACTCTTATTGCTTCTCTTCCACCCTTTTTGTCATGCAACACTCACAGCTCGTCGCACACATTCAAGCATATGCACACTTTCATCAAACCATGCAAACCTGAGGTGTGATACCATCTGTAACACCCCGACCGCTCTAGGTCGCGGACAATTACTAGGAACAACTTCAAGGGTCGTCGGCTGGCTCTACAAATCACCACAAGCCTTTCCAGCGTACTTCGTGCCCACTCACACGCTATGTGGGAAACTTCCTAGGAGATCACCATCATAAGATTTCTCCATAGCAAGTACGCTTAACTGTCTTAAGATTGGGCTTTTCGAAAAGAAAGATGCACTATTGGTTATATAAGTAGTCACTTCGAATCCTTTAAGCCACACTTGGGGTATTACATAGGGTCAATACTATTTACTGTCATAGAAAGTTGGTCTTTGGGCTGCAATTTGTCTTGAAACTGAATTCACAAAATCAAGTTACACTTATGATCAATAAAACACAATAAGAGTGACAGATGTGGTTTTCATATTAATGTGTTGTCAATTCTCAATTTTATGGGAGGGAAGTCATAGAGCAGCTTGTGCTTTGCTTTACCTTGTTTAGTTCACCAGGAATATACTGAGTTGCTCCTGGAGATTTTGGGTTTTGATTTATGGAAGAAAGAATCGATCACCACCATTTTCTCTGTTGCACCTATTGTTGTTTACGACAGTGTAGATGGCCAGAATATTGGTTGAGTTTCTACTGCTGTGGACTGTTTGAGATGTTGGTTCTGAAAGGCCTTCTAGGATTTTGGTATGATTATTGTGGTTGATAAATAAATGTGCCATGGCACAACATGTTTGTCAAAAAAAAATTTGGTAGGTAGGAGGAATAGGAGCATTGAGAAATGTAATCAAATACAATGAATGGAGAAGATTAAATATGTAGACAGTATTACAACTGGTCAATGTTGGTCAACTTCTCATTTTTTTTTTTTTTTTTTACTTGAGCCTTAGATCATTTTAATTTTGCCAAAATTTTCTTCCAGATTTTGAAGTTGACATGAATGGGAAGCGGTATTCTTGGCAGGTCTATTCCTCTTCTCACTCTGGACATCTGTCTTTTTTCAATGTTTGTGTTCGTATATGGACGTCATTGATTTCGCATCTTGGGTTTGATATTTACAGGGCATTGCCAAGTTGCCCTTCATAGATGAAACCCGCCTGCTGGCGGAGATTGCCAAAGTGGAGCATACACTAACGGTATGTTATAACTGATTTCAATGACTTGAATTTGTTTGTTGAAGACGGGTGGTGCTTACTGTCTTGTCTGAGAGCTGAATATGATTTGCTGTCTTTTTATAGCCAGAAGAAAAGAGAAGGAACAGTATTATGTCAGATATGCTGTTTGTGGCAGTATCTCATTCATTATCCCCATATATATTTTCTCTTGATGATCGTTGTAAGCAAATGGATGAGAGGGAACGGGCTCTAGTCAAAGAAAAGCTCGATCCCATTGCCAGGTATGTAGAACATTGTAGATACTGTACAAACAGCAGTGTGAACATGTATTTTACTGAGGGTACCTGATTCTAATGTGCCTGGAGACTCATATGTTTGGTCTATTGGTGTATGGTACATTTGTACTAGTGTACTAGTAGTGAGAGCAAGATTATTACCATTGCATTTTGTCTTTCTGTTGTGATGTGCTGATTAAACCTTATAGAGTGGGTTAACTTCCACCTAGACTATAGAGAAACTAAGGATGATGAAAAGCAAATTGTGATGTTGAGACTTGAGGGAGTCTTGCGACGAAATTTGCCTGTTGTGTACAGGTGCTGATAATAAGTGAAATGTCCTAGGGAAAACTAGGAAAAAGACAAATTGAGTTAGTTTTCTTTTATCTGACATGTTCTCTTCAAAAGATTGGGATGCTATATAGTCAGCTGTGAAAGAGGTCTTCTAGATCTAGAGTGTGATGTTATGTTCAGAATATGACAAATTGGGTAATTGGTTGTGTACTTGTGTTTGCCGAAATGGTGTGTGCTACTGATGACATAACTAACTGTGGTTCTGGATAATTGTATTCATCCAAGAATTCTGCAATATACATGCAGGGTTGACTTTGGGATTTAAAGGAGCTTTAGAATGGTCAAGTCATTATGGTTCAATTGTCTATTGTTATTGCTAGCCATTATTCCTAACTTTCTAAGTTCTACTATAAGATTTACTTGTCTTTTTCAATGAAATTTGAATCAATTTGTACATTTTCTGATGTGATTTAGGTCTGCTTGCAGTGGGGGAATGAATGGTTACATATGCCTTTGTGCTGGAGACCCTTGTCCTCCTATTTTCAGGTCCCCCGTTGCAGGAATGGAAGATATTGTGGACAATCAAGTCATGTGAGATCAATTCCCTTCAATGATATTTTGTGGTCTTGTGATGAATATTGAACCATCACATATTATGAACTTGCTGACTTATTCGTATTTTGTACATACAGATGCGCTATTTACAAACTCCCGGATTATCATAAACACATAACACGACCACCTCCAGGAGTCAGATTCCCGAAAAAGGTTGGTGCCTGATTATCCTCGAGTCTCCTTGCTGCTGTTCTTTTTGATTCTTTTAAAATTCATTTTTCAAACTCTTGCCATTGTCTGTTGAGAAATCATGCTTTAGTCTAGTGAATCTGAAGTGCACTTTGTGATGGTGAAGGGGTGGGAAGTTGCTTTGGCAGAAGGATTGCTAGAATAAAGTAAATAACACAAGCTAAAAGCAACAATAATAACTCTTAGTATGGGTTCCGCTTCTGTGTGGTCTGGGGAGATCAAGATGTAGGCGATCTTATCTTTGCGAGCATTGTTGCTGCAAAGAGACCGATTCCAAGAGACCCACCAAAAAATTTTGTGAAAACATTTTGGAGTTGAAAAAATTTTTGACACACGAAAGTTGTTGGAAGATATTAAATACTAGAATCCAACAACAATATAAATAAAACAAACACAGGCACGAGCAATACATTAAATAACACAATGCTAGCCCATGTTAGATCAAAAATACTTCTAGCATACAACATTACAAGAAACACTGGGTAGTTACAATTCAAAACCACACAGCGGCATTTCATATGCACTCATAAGCCAAGGGAAGGGTAAACGACAACGTGCCTAAGATCCGTAATCTTAATCCAAGACTTCCTTAGACTCCTATTCTAAAACATGTCCTCTGTTAGTTCTAAATAGTTCAAACCATGTCTAGTCACCTCATTGCAGCGCTTCTTTAGTTGTCTTTGGCCTACACTCCAGAAGGCTAATCCATTCAAAGCTTCTCATTGAAGCGTCTATACTCCTCCTTATATGATCAAACCATCTAAGTTTAGCTTTTCTCTTCTTACCCTCTATGGGTGCCACTGCTACCTTTTCTTTAATCAATTCATTTATGATCCTATCCACTCTTGTATGGCCACACATCCACGAATCATCTGAATCATCCTCATCTCTGTGATCATTACCCTCTAGATTTGAGTCTTCCTAGTTGGCCGACACTTCGCATCCTACAACAATGCGGTCTTACAACTATGCGATAAATTCTCCTTTTCAATTATAGTGGGATTCTATTATTGCATAACACTCCTGAAGCATTCTTTCATTTGTACCATTTCACCTTTATTCATTGGTAATATCCTCATCAGTATTCCCTTTTCTTGAATGATTGAGCCCAAATTTTTGAACTTCTCAACACCTGGTATTCCCAACCCACCAGTAGTCATCTCATCTTCAACGCCACCTTCACCTCCACTAAATTGACATTTCCTGTATTAAGTCTTTAACTTGTTGAACTTAAAGCCTTTAGACTCTAGAGTCTCTATTGCTCCAATTTACTGTTAACTCTATCGCTAGTTTCATCGATAAAAACAATATCATCCACCATGGTACCTCAGTTTGAATTCCGTAAGCTCATCCATGATTATAATGAAAAGAAAAGGGCTTAACGTTGATCCTTGGTCGAGCCCTATATCTATAGGAAACTAATCCATAACCCCTCTTAAGGTCTTAACTCGATCTTACTTCCTCATACATCTCTTTGCTAACTCGAATGTAAGCCGCTGACACATGTTTCTTTTCTAAGCACCTGTATAACACTTCCCTATGTACTCTATTATATGCTTTCTCTAGGTCGACGAATACGATGCGGAGATCCTTTTTTCTTGTCCCTGTAGAATTCCATGAGTCTTCATATGAGAGGGATACCTTTTGTAGTCGATTTAACTGGTATAAAATCAAAATGATTCTCTGAAATTACCATATCCCTCCTCAATTTGCTCTCAATAACCATTTCCTATAACTTCATAGTATAACTAAGCAATTTTATGCCTCTATAGTTAATCCAATTCTGAACATCACTCTTGTTTTTGTATAAAGCGATGACTTTATTAATCCTTCATTCATGGGACATCTTTGGGGTCCTGAAAACAACTTTAAATAACTTTGTTAACTAATCAAATCCGTCTTTACCTAAGCACTTGTAAATTTCTACAAGGATATTGTCAGGGCCGATTGCTTTTTCGGTTCTCATCTCCCTTAGTGCCTCTTTAATCTCCTCTTTGTTGATATGATAACAGAACCTTAAGGGTTTTGTCACTTCTCGCTACTCCCCTGTTCATCACCTTGGGTATTTTCAATCCTCTCTATTAAAGAGTTTATAAGGGCAGCTTAGTCATTTTTCCTTTATTTTTGTATCCTCGACTACAACTGTACCGTCCTCATCTTTAATGCACCTAACACTGCCGAGTCTCTAGTTCTTCTTTCTCTTGCCTTTGCTAGCTTAAAACCTTCCGTTTGCGTTGTTCTCTGTTATCATAACTGCTTTCTTTGCTTCCTTTCTAGCAATCTTGTGCTTGGCCTTATTGACCTCTTTTTCTTCCTGAGTTCTATTAGCATCTTGTTTATATTTGACTTTCTCCTTCATCTCTTCATTCACGACCAAGCTCCTTTCATTCTACCTCAGCCTCTAAGAGACTCCTCAAATTTCATTATCTGACCTCAGAATGCATTCCACCATTCCTTCCCACATTCTGATTGCATCTCCAACTATTCCCCAAATCCCTTTCGTTTTGATTATCTCTGTTAGCTTAGCTGCAGTAAAATAACACAAGCTACTTGGACAATATTGCGGGACATTTAAAATGGAAAGTGAGATATTATGAGGATACTGGACAGAGATTATTCTGTAATCATCATTTTAGGTAACCTGCCGGTCAGGAATCCACCAAAGATCTCTGAGGGGTCGCTAAGATTCTCCAGGGTGCCACTTCTTCAGTTTGGAATCCCCGGAGTTTATGCATAGTTTTCTGATGTTGAAATGGATCCTGGAAGATAGTCTGTCCGATTTTTTCTGGAATGACCTTGGCCTCCCCCCGGTGCCACAACATCCATGAGTCTGTGAGGGCATGGCTAATAAATCCTCCGGTATGCAATTGCTGGCAGCCAAGTCACAGGCTGTTGATATTAAGGTGGATTGTGGAGGTGAATTTGGTGTCGTTTATTTGTTTGCTTCTGAAATGAACCTTGCTTACCTCTTTGTGCCTCTCCTTTGATGTCATGGATAAAATTGTTTCAAATCTTCAGTTGGCAAGCGCTAGAGCCCCTGCGGAGCCTCCTTATGTTGAGGTGGATTTTAGGGACAAACTCATAGCACATCTTTGTTTTCTTCCAAAATGACTCTCACCGAAATTTTAGTGCAACTATGCCCACCTTAAAAAGTGCTACTTATTGTTATATTAAGGGCCTGTTCTTTTGTAGGTAAATTGGGGTGGGTAAAAGGGTGAAGTGGGTTAAGGTAGGTTGAAGTAGGTTGAAATAGGTTGAAGTGAGTTGAAGTTGGTATTTTGAAATTGACCCACGAAAAGAGCAGGCCCTAAGAAGTGGAGGGGCTGCTGATGTTCAACTCTAGTCCGTAAGTACGTGCTGATCAAGTCCGTCCTTGTTTAATATATGTTTTGTGCTACGTATCCTTTCTTTGCACTTTCTGTGTGTGTCGTTGGCTGGACAGGGAAGGTGAGAATGCTGAATTTCTTTGCTGCTTAAGAAAGTGGCTTTCTGTCTGATCAAAGAAGTAGAGAGAGTATAATAATATATGATGTTCTATTAAATTTTCTGTTTTCCTGAAACTTGATGAATAGAATTTTTTTTTTTTTTGGGGTTTGTTTTTTAGTAGTGTTGGTTGCTCTGCCTATTTCATGCTTCATTGCTTGCATTGCGTTTGCAGATTGTCTCAATGGGAGACCTGAGGGAAGCTGTCTTATGGCACGAGGATTCAGGAAGAAGGCGTATGGACAATGGAAGGCATTTTATGGAGAACGGAAGACGGGTTATGGAAAATGGAAGGTAAGTTCTCCCATTGTCCTCACTAATGCGACTTCTTCTCAATAG
>NCQV01140582.1:577-15822 GCA_002740545.1 Lophocereus schottii | reverse complement strand
GGCGTTTCGTCTTTTTAAGTATTTCAGAAAGAAAGTTTTTAAGGGTCATTATGACACCAAAATGAAAGAGATTCTTTAAAAGAATATGAGCCTCAAGAGACTAAGAGAAGAGTTTTCATGAGCTTCAAGAGGCTAAATGAAGTGTTTTCAGTAAAAGAAAGAAAGCTTTCTGTGTATGACATGTGCATGTTCTAAGTATAACATATGAATGAGATGCTAAGTAAGATACGAATATGAGAAGTAAGTCTCATGAGCATAGTTCATGCATATCCTATGAATAAGAATTGATTGAGACTTGAAATGTGTTTGAGTGTCTAAAGTGAAGTTTATGGTTAGTGATGTGTGCATAAGAATTTTATGAATGCCTAATATGATAGTAAACTATGGATACGTGATATGTGACTAGTAAAGATATTACTGCCTGCAACGGTTTCGGTTTTAAAGGGGTTGGGGGACACTCACTGAGCGTGTGGTTGCTCATCCCGCTATTCTTTCCCCTTTTCCCCAGGTTTTCTTTATAACAGGAAAAAGTTGAATCAGTTATACCAAGATGGAATCTGTTCATGCTTGCAAGCTGTCGTTTGCACTCATTTGAGGGGATCTTACGTGTTTAACGAAGTCACGTTATGTAATCTCAGTTTGAAATGTTCGTAAATAGGTATTCTAAGTTCACGTAATGCATATTGTTTATGAGTCGCTCTGTACGGCCTTATGAGCCAACCATCTAGTTAGTTAGATGTCTTTTGGTTAAAGTTAGTTATGCTTTGGGACGTAAGCCCCAATACTTCGGTTGTGTGAACCGTTGAGTTGTATCTTCCATTTTTTCTTTATTCATGAACTAATTTGGTTGGTGTACTCTGAGCGAGTGGCTTGTTGAGTTATGAACTCCGGCATGTGGCCGTTGAGCTTCTTTTAAATGTTTTACGCTTCCGCTAAATTGTAGGGATTTATTATAAGGCTTATAGCCTGGAAACGGTCAGTTTTTAGGGGAAACTTTGTCCGTTTCATCCAAAATTTAAATAGAAAGTTAAGTAAACGTAACACTTCCGACCCTAGGGGCTGGGGGTGTTACACTAGGGTTAGGGTTTCATCTTAGTCATGCAAGTTTCATGTTTAAGTGTTGTTTATTGATTGTTTTATCCTTGTATTTCCTTAACTCTTAATATACTGAAGTTTCTTATGGTGTTTATGGTGTTTTAAAAAGATGAGAGTGAGTTCAAGTTAACCCAAAGTTAGGGTTTTATCCAAAGTGCATGGTTTGGACCAAACTAGTATTAAACTTGAGGTATATGTATCTGTGACTAGAAAAGGAGCTTTAATTGGATATGAATATGGAGTGGAATTGTGTGTGGTGTTTTCGTATGATGTTGGGATATACCAAAGTGTGTTTACATGCTCTTAAGAAAGAATTTAAGTTGAGGATTGGTGTGAAAAGTGAGGAAACAAATCCAAGCAGTGAGGCTAGAATTTCCAAAAGAATAGGACAAATTTGAGACGAAACTGCTAATGAACGGCCTAGCCAAAAATTTTGATTTTTGGTGGGTAGTAGGTCAATGTGTTACCTTTAAAATGGCTCTTGAATCGTATTAACCTGAGGTCTGTAGAGAAAGTTATGGTCATTTTTCCCGCATTGGGTTTTCCACATAAATCTTGTGTCGTTGTTTTGTTCCTATTATTCTGTTTCTATTTTCAATTTTTGAATACCTATTGCATCTTAACGCATCCACTATTGTCACTCTATTTAAATCCCAACAAGTGGTATCAGAGCCGATGGTGCGTTCAGCTAGGCAACAAAACGTGTGGCATGGTGGACCCCATGGATGAGCTTGGTGAAGTGACACGCAGGTGTTGATCGAGCGATAATACGTGTGCTGCAGCATGGCTCGATAGTGTGGATAAGCTTTTGATGGTGCCTTGACACCTTAGTAAAGGCTTCCGCTTAACGGGGAGCTTGTGCGTTGATGTGGTATGAAAGAGACTCATGTATGATGGGGAGGTTGTTGGGAATATCACACATGAGTGAAGAAGTCCCACATCGGGAGTTTGAAAAGAAATGTCATGGTATATAAGTCAAGTGGGCTACTCCTCCTATTACCAATTAGTTTTAGGATGGAACCTCACTTGGGCTTGTTGCCATGGACCTTGGTTGAAGGATGGACTCAAAACTGCCATGTTGGTGTTCTAGCCGCATTTTATGAACCTTGTCGTGTGAATCATGTTATGTGTCTTTAAGGAAAGTTTTAGAGGACTTCCTAGGCTTTACATATTGGGGTTTTAGGTCTCATTTTGAGATTAGGAGTATAAGTTCTGATTTATTCTTTCCGTGCCCTAGTTATAAACCCTTACCCTCTGAACTCGCTACTGTGCCTTAAATCATCATTTCTACAATTTATTTAGCTTTAGCATTTCAGTTAGTCTATAAACTAGTCTATATAGATTCTTTATAAGCCAGTTTATCTAAAGGTATCAATTGTGCCAGTTTTATTTAAAGGTATTCATTATAAGAACAAGTTCATTTCTAACCTCATGTTCCTATAATGATCTTTTGAATAGAATCAAGGCATAAGCTCTCATTCTCTCCATTTTAGTGCATCATATTACTCTGTGAACTAGCTTTTAAAACTTCTAGGTACGTTCATTGACTGTATCTTTAGAAGTCAGCATGTATTTATCGAAATTGTAATGTTTTGGTAAGTACATCAACAAATTAATTGAATCAGTGCTTTATCACATAATTAGTGACCGCATCAGTTATCAGTTATAGGGCATTGCCTTTCAGTTACCCACGCGGCTTCAGGCCAGGTCCTCCGATCGGCTTGGTAGGTGTACACCTACCCACAGATCATAACAGTTACTAATGGTTGTACTAATAGATAATAATTGGCAATTTAGCTTTATATGCATCTCATTCCCTATTTTAAAGTCAAAATGAACTGCAAAGCAGGCCCACATAATTTTTCAGTGAATCTTTATCAGTATAGGGATACATGTACTAATCTTTGGCTCACAGTTCGAAATGTTTTTATATTTTGTTTTAGGAAAGTATTCAGTGAACCGCTCTCAGGCGGGCAAGGAGGCTGAAGGTGATAAATAAAACAGGACCATCCATGTGGTTTGCGGTGTAGGAGTGCTAAGATGCTTTCATACCATATTGTAGTGTATTTTGGTGTTATAACTGTATATTTGAACTAAATTATGTATTCTGGTGTTACAACTGTATATGTGAACCGAGTTATGTATGTTGGTGTAAATCTTGGGAAGTTAGAACCATTTCTGTACATAACTAAATGGTTTGAGTGTTTATAATGGTGAATGCTCTTATAGGGTAAACTTTGGTTTATGGTAAGTTTTCATATATAAGGAAGCCTTGTCCTTTGTGGACGGCGGTAACACCCTGTTCTATTATTTCTTACTGTTAAACTTAAGTAGGTAAATGCAAACAATGATTCATGCATTATTGGGGCATTACAGATTTGGTATTAGAGCACAGGTTGAGATTTTCTAAATGAAAGTAGAGTTAGAAATTATAGGGTGAGAATGGTTGTCGTGAGGGGGCTATTGCATATTGCAAAAGTGATATTCGGAGTGTAGTAACGATATTCGAATGCAAGTTGCTTCCATTTGTATGTCCTAATGTAAGTTGCTTCCATTTGTATGTCCCTTATTTATGGATATGTTATGGATATTTATGCCTCTCATATATGTGTTTCCTTTACTAGGTGGATCCTTATGGCATTAGTATGTTGTCGGGTGGATCTATGATTGCCCACATCGCATCGCTACATGATAGTTTAGAGGCACATGCACAGGACCCTTACTCTAAATTCTGCAATATTACGGTCTGTGCACAGAGACTGCTTGGGTCCTTACCGCTAGTTGATCTGTGGGTGGCATTTAGGCATCGTTATTATGAATTTATAATAACAGGGAACCCAGGTTTGGATGGGCCTAGGTTTCAGGCCCATGGCGCATGGACTACTCTTGTTACAGAGTTATTATTAAGGGAAGAGTTTGACCAGAGAGGAATCACCATAGAAATGTTACAACATATTTTTTGACTACATCAGGTGCCTCCCCCACCTGCACCCCCAGCACCAGCACAGGGGCCACCCTCCTCACCAGCACCAGCATAGGACCACCCTCCCTGCTCATACCAGGAACCCCACTGATGCCTGATAGCTCTGGGGAAGCTCACGAGGTGATAGACCTCCCCAACACCCCAGATTTGGTGGTGATTAGTTTTGGGGATGAGGGCCACCAGGGAGAGGAGGATGATCCCGAGGAGGATGATCCCGAAGAGGATCAAGACATTGACGATGTGGGGGTGGAACAGCAATGGGAACAAGAGGCGGATGAATTGATGGTGGAGTTACAACATGAGCAGGAACAGCAGGTCCACCAGGAGATCGGTGATGCCGAGTCAGAGGCATCGACTAGTAGCTTCGATTTAGGAGAAGAACCTGATGATGATTTCGACTCGGATTACAATCCATCTAGGGATCGTTAGGTGGTTCTAGCGGTTGGTGTAGTGGTTTTCATTTTGAGCCTGTATGTATATATGGTACGGTTGGATAAGATAGTTTGGTTTTGTGTGGCATCTGGCATTATATATAGCGAGGCTAATCCTCTCCGACCGTGATGATATGGTATGTACCTCTTTTTGGTCATGTGACGGATATGGTGTTTAGGGACTATGTAGTGTTTAGTGTCAGGGTAGGAGTCAGAACTAGGCTTACTTGCTCAACTAGGTGTAATATGCTTTTGTTGCTTATGTATATAGATCAGCAGCTATGTATGTAAGTAAGTCGTTATGAAATGAAAGGATGATGCTTT
The DNA here is from genome assembly GCA_002740545.1 of Lophocereus schottii. NCBI lineage: Eukaryota > Viridiplantae > Streptophyta > Magnoliopsida > Caryophyllales > Cactaceae > Lophocereus > Lophocereus schottii. The sequence continues at coordinate 10,989 of NCQV01140582.1, read as the reverse complement.
GAGTTAGAAAATAATCTTGGAGCCATCTTCTATGTATTTATTGGGCATGTTTATTTTATATATCTGGAGGTTCCAGTGTTTGAATTATTTCATTTAATGTATGATCAGAATGTCTGAATCAATGCAAAACAACATGGAGGTTCATGTCGAGGACAATTTGGAGCAAGGCCAAGGATCAGGTGATCAAGCCTTGTGGCAGGAACCACAACCACAACATGGTGACACACCACTGTTGCCCTCTGTACTAGCTAGCAACTTAGGAAACCCGAGTTACTGGCCAACCCTAGTTACCGAATTGATGAAGCGAATTCCCCAGGTACCTGCTGAAACCCCTCCTAAAGATGATAAATTAGCAGATAGGGTAATACGGCGCAACCCTAAAGTTTATAATGGATCTTATGATCTAGTAGTATTTGAGGAATAGATAAGAGGAATGGAGAAAATCTTTACAGTGGTAGCGGTGCTAGAAGGAAAAAGGGTAAACATTGGGATATATTATTTGATCGGTGAAGCTGACATTTGGTGGAATATCGTGAAGGATAAACTCGTAGGGCCTGAATTTACCTGGAATAATTTCTTGAGTGAGTTAAGGGCAAAATTTTACCCAGTTGTGGTCCAAAGGCAAAAGGAGAAAGAGTTTATGGAGCTGAAGATGAGTGGCACCATGACTGTGATGCAATACGCCAACAAGTTCACTAAATTATCTAGGTTTGTTCCTGAGTTTGTGTCATCTGAAAGGTTGAAAATGAGGAGGTTTGAGGAGGGCCTACCTTCTATATTCGAAATCAGTTAGCTGGACAACCAATTCTGGCTTACCCAGAACTATATGAGCGAGCAGCTGAAGTGGAACGGGTGAAAACAGAGTTAAGAGCACTAAATCCAATCAACCACAAGAGAAAGGGGTTTAAGCGGGGGACTTCAAGTGAGAGTGTGAATCAGCACTAGAAGAAACCTATTCCTGTTTCTTCGAAGAACCATCCTGTAGGCTCGACAGCACCTTGTGCGAAGTGTGGAAGAACAAATCACACCACTCCAGAATGCCGCGTTGGCACCAACAAATGCATGTGGTGTGGAAATCCTGAACACCTCATCGCTGCATGCCCTCGACGACTAAAAGTTATACATAAGGGCGTAGCAAAACCCTTGGCTCCGCTCCGCCAGGGACGCCCACCTTCAAGGCCTGCAATTGCAAGAAGGGCATTTGTGATGAACAAGAAGGAAGCTACTACCTCTGGTACGGTAGTCACTGGAACTCTCTTTTTAAATTCCAAGCCATTTTCTATATTATTTGATTCAAGCGCCACTCATTCATTTATATCTTCCCAATCTGCTATACAATTGAGTCTTGAGAACTGAAGGATGGAAACCAATTATAAAATTAAGCTACCCAACAATTCTGTGATCGAGTGCCCCCTCTCCTATAAACTTGTCCCTATCTCCATTGGTGTAACCACCTTCCCTGTGGATTTGATTCAATTTGATTTTGTCTGATTTTGATATCATTTTGGGAATGAATTGGTTACATACTTATGGAGCCCAAATTGACTGTGAAAATCTTAAGGTTATCTTGAAAGATGAAAAAGGCAGGAAAGTGTATTTTTATGGGCAGAGAGAGGCAAAATCTTGTTCTTTGATTTCCGCTATGAAAGCAAGTAAGCTATTATATCAGGGGTCTATTGGATATTGGTGTTATGCGATTGACACCCAAACAAAAGAAGAGGAAGTAGAGAATATACCAGTAGTTTGTGAATTTAAAGATGTTTTCCCTGAGGAGTTACCCGGACTACCCCCACAGAGGGAAATTGGTTTCAGAATCGAGTTAATTCCTGGAGCCCAACATTTTTCTAAAGCCCCCTATCGTATGGCCCTAGCTGAGCTTACAGATATAAAGATTCAACTAGATGAACCATTACAGAAGGGCTTTATTAGGCCAAGTGTGTCACCATGGGGTGCTCCAGCGCTGTTTGTCAAGAAGAAGGATGGAGCCTTAAGACTATGTAGTGATTATAGGGAGTTGAACAAGATTACCATCAAGAACAAATATCCTCTACCACAAATAGATGATTTGTTTGATCAATTACAAGGAGTAGGAGTGTTCTTTAAAATTGATTTGAGGTTAGGGTACCATCAATTTAGGATTAAATCTGACAACATTCCTAAGACAGCGTTTAGGACTAGGTATGGTCACTATGAGTTTACAGTGATACCTTTTGGTCTCACTAATGCTCCTGTAGCCTTCATGGACCTTATGAATAGGGTTTTTAGACCCTATTTAGACAAGTTTTTAGTGGTGTTCATAGATGATATTCCTATCTATTTGAAGGATAGGGAGGAACATGCTGATCAACTGCGAACAGTATTACAAACTTTGAGGAAGCATTAACTCTGTGGAAAATTAAAGAAATGTGAATTTTGGTTGGAGGAAGTGGTATTTTTAGGGCATGTGGTTACAAAAGAAGGAATTAAAGTTGACCCCCAGAAGGTGAAAGCAATCACAGAATGGGCAAGGCCCACCAATGTCACTGAGATTAGAAGCTTTCTGGGTTTAGCAGGTTACTACCGAAGGTTCGTAAAGGACTTTTCGAAAATACCTTCACCACTGGCCAATCTACTAAAGAAAGTGAACAAATTTGAGTGGATTGAAAGATGTGAGAAAGCTTTCCAAGAGCTAAGGCAGCGATTGACCACCACCCCAATCATAATGTTACCAATGGAAGGAAAGGAGTATACTGTTTATAGTGATGCTTCAAAGAACGGTCTAGGGTGTGTGCTGATGCAGGAGGACAAAGTAGTAGCTTATGCCTCTCGACAACTCAAGCCATATGAGAAGAACTACCCTACCCATGACTTAGAGTTAGCAGCCGTGGTCTTTGCTTCAAAAATTTGGAGGCATTATTTATATGGGGTACTATGCAGGGTTTATACTGATCATTAAAGTTTAAAGTATATCTTCACCCAGAAGGAGCTCAATTTGAGGCAGCGACGTTAGCTTGAGTTGCTTAAAGACTATGATTTGCAGATCCAGTATCATCCTGATAAAGCAAATGTGGTGGCAGATGCTCTGAGCAGGAAGGCGCAACATAGTTCAAACACTGTGGTGATTACCCAGTTGAACTTCTTGAGAGAACTTGAGGACTTCAGGATTCAATTAGTGTCCCACGGGCAAACAAATGCGCAATTATCAGCGCTTACCATGCAGTCCTCCCTAGTAGAAGAAATTCAACTGAATGAGGAAAGTGATCCCGAACTCCAACGAATAAAGCAAAATTTAGAAAAACGGAAGTCTCCGGGATTTGTAATACAGAAGGATGGGACCCTGCGGTTCCAGGATCGCCTGTGTGTAACTAAAAAGGAAGGATTGAGGAAGCAGATCCTAGAAGAGGCTCATAATACTCGTTATTTGGTGCATCTAGGAGGCACCAAGATGTACAGAGATCTGAGACAATACTTTTGGTGGAATAATATGAAGAAAGACATTGTAGAATATGTGAACAAGTGTCTAACCTGTCAGAAAGTTAAAGTAGAGCATCAACGTCCTATGGGAGAACTACAACCCTTAGAAATTCCCACTTTGAAGTGGGATTCGATCTCAATGGACTTTGTTATGGGTTTACCCTTTTCTGCCTCGAAAAAGCATGCTATATGGGTTATAGTTGATTGACTCATGAAGGCGACTCATTTCCTGCCAATTAAGGATACTTGGGGAGTTGAAAGACTAGCCCAACTATATGTTAAGGAGATAGTCCATCTACACAGTATCCCATTAGATATAGTCTCAGATAGGGATCAAAGATTTCAAGCACATTTCTGGCAAGCGCTTCAAAAGGCCTTTGAGACTAAACTAAAATTCAGTAGCTCCTATCATCCAGAAACAGATGGACAAACTGAAAGAGTGAACCAAATCGTGGAGGACATGCTGAGAGCTTGTGTATTGGAGTTCTAAGGGAAATGGGAAGATGATTTACCTTTGGTGGAATTCTCTTATAACAACAACTATCAGTCCACCATCAAAATGGCCCCATTTGAGGCTTTATCCAGGAGAAAATGTAGAACCCCGTTATGCTAGAGTGATTTGGACGAGGCACTGACTATAGGTCCTGAAATGATTCAAGAGACCACTGAGACAATAAGAAAGATTCAGGAGCATATCAGGGTTGCCCAAAGTCGATAGAAAAGTTATGCAAACAAAAGAAGAAGGTCTCTAGAGTTTCAAGTAGGCAATAAAGTTTTTCTGAAAGTTTCACCAACTAGAGGTGTCAAGAGGTTCGGAGTATGGGGCAAATTGAGTTCAAGTTATATTGGACCTTATGAAATCATTAAAAGTTGAATCCAGTCGCTTATCGTCTAGAGTTGCCTGTCGAACTTGAGCACGTACATAACGTGTTTCATAACTCTCATATTCAAAAATACATTCCAGATCCATACCATACCATTGTATCTGAACCTATCAAGCGTCCTGCTCAAATACTAGGTCGCAGGATCAAGCATCTGCGCAACAAGCAGATAACATTGGTCAAAGTACTCTGGACAAACCACACCTCCCAAGAAGCCACCTGGGAGACCGAAGAGGCTATGAAAACCTCATATCCACATTTATTGGAGGTAATCCTACGGTGAAGTTCATTGATTTCGAGGACGAAAATTTTTAAAGGGGGAAGACTGTAATAGTCTGACCCTAAAATATGTTTGTTAATTTCATTTCATTAATCCATGTGATTAGTTTCATTTCATTTACATCATTGCTTTTTATTATTCCAATTGGGCATTTCTAAACGGGCCCTCACTTTGCAATTTGGGTGTTATTCTAATCAAATTTTGGAGAACAATTTAGGCCTTGATATTTATGAATTTAGCGATTTAATTCTTTTTCATGGCACCACAACCATTTAATCTCGAGTTCTGGAAAAAAAAAATTTGCAAACGCACTCAGTTTTAGCTTTTTCCAAACCTAAACCCGTTTAAGGCCGATTTCGACCTATCAAGACTTAACCCTCATTGGTTTAGCAAACCACCCTTAATTAGGCCTTAATTAAGCTTACCAAAAGTGGCTTTTTGACCTTAAACTTCAGCCAAGTATATATTTAGTAGGCTTTTATTTTACACCAAGCAATTGCAAGATATTTTCTCTCTCCTATTTCTCTCCTCCTTCTCTCTAAGTCACGGCAGTAGCAACCTCAGCAGCACCATCACAAATCAGCCACCAATCAGCCACCAACAGCCACCAAACAACCACCACTCACCACCCCAACCATCCCTCTCACTCCTTCAAGCACCAAGAATCATTCATACCTCTTTTTAAGCACAAAGTGAGTAATTCTTTTCACCTCCTATGCTGATTTTGTTGTTGATTCTTAATCTTGTTGCTTTTTGCTTCTTATTTTGGTTGTTTTAGTGATGGATTATGCTGTTTTCATGGAATTAAGAATCATCTTGGTGATGGATCATGATGGAGTTGAAATTGGATGAGGCTATGGTTAGGGTTTCATCTTAGTCATGCAAGCTTCATGTTCCAGTATTGTTTATTGACTGTTTTATCCTTGTTTTTTCTTATCTCTTAATATATTAAAGTTTGTTATGGTGTTTATGGTGTTTTGAAAAGATGGGAGTGAGTTCAAGTTGACCCAAAACTAGGGTNNTATCCNAAATGCGTGGTTTAGACCAAACTAGTATTGAACTTGAGGTATGTGTATATGTGACCAGAAAAGGAGCTTTAATTGGATATGAATATGGAGTGGAATTGTGTGGTGTTTTTTTATGATGTTGGGATATACCAAAGTGTGTTTACATGCTCTTAAGAAAGAATTTAAGTCGAGGATTGGTGTGAAAAGTGAGGAAACAAATCCAAGCAGTGAGGTTGGAATTTTCAGAAAAATAGCACAAATTTTGAGATAACACTGGTAATGAATGGCCAAGCCAAAAATTGTGATTTTTGGTGGGTAGCTATGTTAGTGTGTTAGCTTTAAAATAGCTCTTGAATCACATTAATGCAAGGTTTGTGGAGAAAGTTATGGTCATTTTACTGAACCTGTACAGGATGGACTCAAAACTGATATGTTGGTGTTCTAGCCCCATTTTATGAACCTTGTTGTGGGAATCATGTTATGTGTCCTTACGAAAAAGTTTAGAGGACTTCCTAACCTTTACATATTGGGGTTTTAGGTCTCATTTCGAGGTCGAACGTATAAGTTCTGATTTATTCTTTCCGTGCCCTCATTATAAACCCTTATCCTCTTAACTCGCTACCGTGCCTTAAATCATCATTTCTACAATTTATTTAGCTTCAGCATTTCAGTTAATCTACAAACTGGTCTATACAGATTCTTTATGAGCCAGTTTATTTAAAGGTATCAATTGTGCCAGTTTTATTTAAAGGTATTCATTATAAGAACAAGTTTATTTCTGACTTCATGTTCCTATAATGATCTTTTGAACAGAATCAAGGCCTAAGCTCTCAATCTCTCCATTTTAGTGCATCTTATTACTCTGTGAACTAGCTTTTAAAACTTCCAGGCACGTTCATTGACTGTATTTTTAGAAATCAGCACGTATTTATCGAAATAGTAATGTTTTCGTAAGTACATCAAAGAATCAATTGAATCAGTGCTTTATCACATAATTAGTGATCCTATTAGTTATCAATTATAGGACTTTGCCCTCCAATTACCCCCGCGGCTTCAGGTTAGGTCCTCCAATCGGCTTGGCAGGTGTACACCTATGCACAGATCGTAACAGTTACTAAGGGGTGTACTAATAGATAATAATTAGCAATTTAGCTTTATATGCATCTCATTCCCTGTTTTAAAATCAAAATGAATTGCAAAGCCGGCCCACATAATTTTTCAGTGAATCTTCATCAGTGTAGGGATGCCTGTACTGAGCTTTGACTCACAGTTCGAAATGTTTTTATGTTTTGTTTTAGGAAAGTATTCAGTGAACCGCTCTCAGGTGGGCAAGGAGGCTGAAGGTGAGAAATGAAACAGGAACGTCCATGTGGTTGGCGGTGTAGGAGTGCTAAGACACTTCCATACCATATTGTAGTGTATTTTAGTGTTATAACAGTATATTTAAACTAAATTATGTATTGTGGTATTACAACTGTATATGTCCTTTGTGGACGGCGGTAACGCCCCGTTTTATTATTTCTCATTGTTAAACTTAAGTAGGTAAATGCAAGCAATGATTCATGTATTACTAGGGCCTTACATTCTTAAGGACTTCTTCTAGTAGGAAGTTGGTCCTATCTTGATTAGAAAGTTGACGAGACGTTTGGTCAAAACTAGGCGGATTGGTTTGAGGGCCATACCTAAGGTTAGGTTGGTCTCTCCATCCTTCATTATAGGTGTTAGAATAGGGATCATACCTCCTTTGACCTTAGTTAGATAGCATTAACATTCTCCTCTTGAAGTGTAGGACATACATCAGTAGGATGTCCCTCTAGACAACAAATACCACATATGACTACTTTTTGAACTCCCCCAGTAATAATCTTATTTAACATAGCAGTAATGTAATATAACTGACTCTCTATAAATGAGTTAGAACCAATCTCATTAACCCTTTTAATTTATAACTCCCTCACACCAACTGCTGAGTATTTGGGGCCATTAGATTGAATAAATTTCTAGCATCTACTGGAGTTACTAGAGCCCCCCCCACTAGCAACATCAACCATATTACGATCCATAGGAAGCAAACCCGCATAAAAATATTGAATCAACAACTGTTCAGTTATTCGATGTTGGGGACAACTAGCACACAGTTTATTAAATCTTTCCCAGTACTCACAAAAAGTTTCCCCATTCATTTGTTTGATTCCACATATATCCTTCCTAATGGATCCAATTCGGGATGCTGGAAAAAATTTCTCTAAGAATGATTTATGCAATGCAGTCCATGTAGAGAAAGATCCATCAGGCATGTAATACAACCAATCTTTAGCATTACCAAGCAAAGACAAGGGAAAGGCTCGCAATCTAATTTGGTCTTCGGGAATTCCCTTAGGCACCATAACAAAGTAAGTAATAAGGAATTCACTAATATGACGATATGGGTCCTCTCCAGCTAATTTATGAAACTTAAGTAATAGGTTGATAAATCCAAAGTTGAGTTTTAGGGGTTTATCTAATACAACATAGGTAATGGACATAGGTTGTGTTTCTAGGTTAGGGGTAGTAAGTTCCCGAAGAGTGGACATTCTGACCTCTTTAATCTTAGGACTTTACTAGGTTAGGAAGACTATCTTTGTTTTTAGCTGTCAATGTTTGCTCCTTGTCCTCCCCAATTTCCTTACCACTCCTTAATCTCATACATTATGAGAAATCTACAAATAAATGAAAATACTAGAGTTAAAACAAAGCAATAAAAATAGTAAAATTAAATAGAAGTAAACTAGAAATTTAATTTTCTTTCCCTGACGACGGCGCCAAAATTTGTAAAGCTTGTCGTAGAGCTACAAATTTAACCACTACTTCGACTTATAAATAATATTTATAGCATAGGAAAGTAGGGATCGATCCACGAGGAAAGATTATGCAAAAAGGCTAGTTTAGTTCTAAGTGATTTTACTACTCTAATTTATTGTTCCTACACTTTGTAATTATAAAATAAATCAAATTTAATAAACAAAAATATACAAAAATACTTAATATTACTCCTAAATATTCTAAATTTAATTCTGAAAATAAAACAGTGAATGGCTATCCTGAACAATCTAGAAAAATAAAAACAGAATAATAACTCAATCTTCAACTAAAAAAGAAAACAAAAAAAATAACAAACAGAGAATTAATATTAAAAATCACAAACAGTAACCTAAACTAATATTCTTCAAGTTTGCAAGCATATAACTCCAGAATTATATCTAATTAATTTCAGAAAAATTAAAACAGAAAACTACTACAGAATAATAAAACAGAAAATTAAATCTGAAATTAGAAAATAAATAAACTGTACTAATGAATAGAAATTAATTAACAAAATTACCCAAATTTAAGGATGTAATTTTTTGGACTCAATAACACCTAAAACGCATGAAATAAAAATTAAAAACCAAATTTTCAGATTTGTTGCAATAAAAACCTGCACATATCCAATTTACGAAATAATTCTGAAAAATTATCAAATAATTTCCAAAAATTCCAAAATTGAATAGAGGCAGATTAGGACACTATACAAACCCTAGGATGCATTAAAACTTGAAAAAAAAAAATGAAAGGACTAATTTTAGCCTAATTTCTAACAAACCGGTAATTAACGGCAAAACAAAATATAAATCAAATCTGAAAATTATGATCACTCTACAAATCAAAATCTCACTAATCTAAAATTACCAAGACACTCCTAAAAGACTAATCATTTGGGCAGGTAAATGGAATTTATATCAAGGCTAATAATTGAAAAACAAAAATTGACAATCTAAACAAATTAACTAGAAGCAACAAATAATTATCAAAAGATATCAAATTTATGAAAAATACTTAGCATAATCTATGTCCACCATGCAAATTAATATTTATCATTAACATACAGTCGATTTCATCCATGAGTTAAACTGTAGAAAACACCCACTAACGGATCTTCCCTGTTTTTCTTTATATTATAGTTTAATTAGATCCAGCCCTAATATAAACCCTACTAATTTGATAACCCTTACACCAACACAAGAATTTAATCAAACTAGAGTATTACGTATTAGAAAAACATAATCTAATGCTTTGTAACCAATTTACCAGCAAATCGATTTAACAAAAACCCATAACGCTTACCTAATTAAAAGAGATAGGTTTTAGCCATCTATGATCAATTAGGGTGATACTAAAGCTTAAATGACGATAACTTTTACGTATTAAAGCCCTTTAAGCTATCATATGAATTCGTATTAAACTAACTAGCATGCATTCTAATTAATATAATACGAATATCATGAGCAATAAATACTAATCGCTATAGAAACATGAATATAAATCAACTAGATGATAAAGCATGAAACTTGTTTAAAAAAAAATTAATTTAGCATGGTTTCAAATAGATTACACTAAGAACAAAAAAATTACTCACTCATATTAAAATTAAAATCACAAAATTCACCCAAATACTACATGTTTAATAGTAAACGTTACACAAAAAAAAAGAAAAAAAATATATAAGAATCAAAATAAGAAGAAAAGGGCCGTGGAGGTCGACTGTGATAGATGATGGTGATAATTGCCTAAGGGTGAGTCTTAGGGGATATGATGGTGATGAGATGAGGAAGTCTTAAGGGAGATGGAAGGCGCGAGGGATTAATGACGTATAGAGGGAAAGCAAGCTGTGGAAGTGTGGGGTTGTTGTGTAGATACTGTGTGCGTGGGAATGATGAGCATGAAAGATGATGAGGAGGAGATGCGGCCGTGACCTGTGCATGAAGGCAGGCG
>NCQV01140559.1:31689-43296 GCA_002740545.1 Lophocereus schottii | reverse complement strand
TGGGCTTCCTTGCTGGCCATGGATCATGCTAGGGGATGGACCTCCATCATTATGACTCAATGCTCAAGTGATCTGACGATAGCATAAAACTCATTGTCATGGATGGAGTACTTCCTCTTTGATTCATACAACTTCTCATTACAGAAAGCAATGGGAAATCTTACTTGATTGAGGAATCCACTAATTTAAGCTCCAGAAGCACTACATTTTACTTCAAAGACTTTATCAAAGCATAGCAAGGCTAGCTCCGGAGCTTCAATGAGTTTCTCTTTGATTTCTTCAAATGCTTGTTGCTGTTTGGAGTCCATTTGAAGGATGTTCATTTGAGAACCTTAGTTATAGGTGTTGTAATGGTGCTAAAGTCTCTAATGAATCACTGAGAGAAGGAGGGTAGTCTATGGAAGCTATGTACATCATGGAGACTAGTTGAGTAGGCTTAACCAAATTGCTTCAGCTTGCCCTCATCAACATTGATGTCATTGGCTTTGACAATATACTCGAAGAATGTAGCCTCATGAGTGAAAATAAGCACTTTTCAAGTTGCCATAAAGCTTTTCTTTTTTAAGAACCTTTTTAACTTGAGAAAGATGTTTAAGAAGCTCTTTTTCACTTTCGATATAGATCATAACATCATCATAGTGAACCACAATGAGCTTTCCAATGAAAGGTCAGAATACTTGGTTCATTAGCCTCATAAATGTACTTGGAGCACGAGATAGACCGAAAATTGTAACCAATCACTCATATAATCTTCATTTGGCTTTGAAAGTAGTCTTCCACTCATCTCCTTCTCGGATATAGATTTGATAGTATCCACTCCTCAAATCAATCTTTGAAAAGACCTTAGAGCCATAGAGCTCATCTAGCATATATATTCTAATACAGGAATAAGGTGTTTATATTTGATGGTGATTTTATTAATGGCTCGACCATCTACATACATTCTTATTGACTCATTTTTCTTTAATCATAGGAGGGTGGGTATTGCACATGACTTAGACTTTCTCTAACTAGACCTTTGGCCACCAACTCTTTAACTGGCATTTGGATCTCCATGATATCTCTAGGATTCATTCTGTATGTAGGTGTGATGGGAAGTATGGCTCCAGGAATAAGATCAATGTAGTGTTGAATGGCTCTTTTAAGAGGTAAGTCAGGAGGTATCTCTTCTGGAAATGCTTATGCAGAGTGCTCAAGTAGGATAATGGCTAAGGGGTGAATTTGTGGGGAAGGAGTTTTGGTTTCGTAAGGGTAAGGAGAAGCTATTCTCTAAAGCCCCTGAACTCATGTTAGGAGGCCTGAAGAAACAATTCTTCTAGGGTGAGGAGCATCTTAGTTCGGGCAAGGTTCTTTCATGACTTGGCTTTTGTGATTTGAGAATAGGTAAAAAGGTTTCTTCTTCCCATCCTTAGTGAAAGAATAAGTGTTCAAGTATCCATCATGCATAGCTCGCTTATCAAACAACCAAGGTCTCCCTGATAGATGTGGCATAGGAATGATGTCATATAAAGCCTCATCATGGTAATTCTTACCGGTACTCAATGAGGTGGGGCATTTGGAGTTAACTTAGAGTCCTGTACCTTGGTCGAGCAATGGTTGTATAGATGAGGATGGGCCGAGGTTCGTAGTTTGAGTTTCTCCTCCATATTTGATGACGTGACATTGGCACCGCTTCAACTGTCTATGATAGGAGAACACACCTTATCTTTGGCTGCGCATCTTGAATGAAATATGTTGTCCATTTGTTTATCTTAGATGCCCTTGAGGCTTTTCAAAGACCTCATTAGAATAAGAAATTCTCCTTCATTTGTTTCTTCCACCATGTCTTCCATCCCTTTCATTATACAAAGTTCTTTGTCTTGATCGTTTCTTTCACATAGGCTAACTCATATTCGACCAAAGTAATAACCCTTCTGTTTGGACACTCCAAGGCTATATGGCCTAAGCCTTAACATTTGTAACAAATTCTATTTAAGCTAGGACTGGGAGGAGGCTTACTTTGTGGATTTTAGTTTTGTGGGTTAAGATGAAGAGGGGGTTGTGGTCTTTGGAGGAGGTTGAAAGCTCTCATTGTTAAAAGGTAAGCTTTTAAATAGTAGTGATGTAAGAGGGTGTTCCTTATAGGGCTTGATTTTCTTTTGTTGTTCAACTCGATGAGCCCATATGTAGACATCATGAAAGAAAAGTATTGCTGAATTTCAATGCCATTAGCATAAGTCGAATCAAGGTCACCCAAGTATCTCACAATTGTTTGATCTTCTAACTCTTGAATGTCACATTTGATGAGGAGTTTCTTGAACCCCGTTGTGTACTCTTTGACACTCAAGTTTCCTTGCTAAAGGTGGTGGAGTTTGGAGTAGCTGTATTGCGGATAAGAAGGAGGTAGAAACTAATCTTCCAATTTTGCTTTTGTTTAGTCCTATGTTCCATTGCATGCTACCACTCATGGTGAGAGAAGTACAACTTGGTTTTTTTGTGGACTAGGTTTACATTCGGGCTGAAGGATGATGTTTAGGGTTGCAAGCTTCAGCTTATAATGGTTAACCAAGAGCTTTAATGCCAAACATGATGTGCCAAGAGAGAGTTAAGACTAAATCTTTCTAGGTAGAGACAAACTCAAGTAGCACATTGTGAAATTGAAAATTAAGGAGTAATTGGAGAAACTAGGATAATTTAGTATAAGACACACTACCTGAACCAAGTCTAGGCCTTGTAATCCTCTCCAACGATAAGACACACCACCAAAGAGATGACTAAAACTCACCTGAACATTACTTTACTCGACCAAAAGTAAAGATAAGCAAGTAGAGAATTCACAGGGTTAAAGGAGCCAAGCTCAATCTCATTCATAAACTCACAATTTGTCTTACAACTTAGCTCAAATAAGATTATATAGAGCTAGACATTACCCTTCAAAACTACCATACATATGAAAAAATGAAAATATAACTGAGTAGACTAGCATATAAAATATAAGAAACAAGTTACTAAGCAAATTAGTAGGAAAACAATGCAAGCATAAAATTACGGCATTAAAGTTTGTCCTATCAGTTTGGTAGACTTGTTATTTTGAATTTCCACCATATAACAGGTAAATAAAGGTTCGAGACTTTGTGGTCGGGCACGTATTCACTAGGAGTGACGCTTTCTGATGCACTAAATGCACCTAGTCTTTAGCGCATTCACACTGCAGTTATGTTAGATTCAGTAAGCCATAACGCCCTCATTTCTGGTCCATAATTAATGGAATAAGATTTATGATAAATCTTCAAAAGTTCATTTTTATATGGGAAAAGTTTCATTACATTTTGGCGAGTCATTTGAGAGAAATAGGCTGAATAAATTAGACAATTTAAACTAAAACTGAATAGATAGTTTTGAAATGTTTTCTTTATTCTTGTTGACACTATACTTGGCTTGGATTATTCTTTATGATCTTGAAGTCAACTCATCAAAGTTACTAAAAAGCAAATTTACAGGTCCATAAATCCAAATTACGCATGCGTAACTAAGTTCACAAAATCGAGCATTTTCGAGCCAACTTGTATAGTTCCTACTCTCAATATTTATTGGACTTTAGAGTCAATCTTTGGACTTTAGGAGGTATCTATTAGGGTCTTTGGCTACCTTTGCTTGGTTTTGACACATTTGCAATAAGATTCCCATTAATATCTGACTGCCTAAAGCTTCAAAGTTAGAGGTCAACAACCTTGAGCTCTCATTATCAAGGACCTTGATAGGCTTATTAGGAATTGACTCTTGTCAAAGTCATGTAATAGGTGTAACTTGATTTAATCTTGAAATTAATTTTATGTTGTTCTAATTGATGATAATATTTTGGAATTAATGTGTACATTTGTTAAATGAAAATTACTCTTACATATGCAATTCCATGATAAGGAAACTTAACATAAATAATAGTACTAAAGATGTTCATTACTTCCCTAAAATTTGGCTGTGCATCTTGCTCTTTGAAGAGATAATGATTTTCCACAATACTAAAAATTTCATTAACTAAATTAATCAAAGTTTCATTAGTAAGTAATCCTGCTAATTACTTATTGAACAATCTTCAAAGAAGCAAGCATAAGTTTGGTGCCTTCATGATATAACAGTTGGTGACAATGGGGAAATTGGGAAAGCATATCCAAATTTATCCTGAACCAAGGAATTACTAAGAAAACTTTTGTTAAAAGTGAGGGTTGCAGGTTAACAATGCCAGAAGTAAAAGCTATCAACATCAAAGCTTAAAAGAGTGGTATCTATGTTATTATTAAAAAAAAAAAAGGAATGCAATGACTAACACATTAACTAAAGGGTTAGGAATCACCTCTTCAAGCCATAAGACACCAAGACTTGATTGAGTAGTTGTTAGAAAAGAGTATCAGATATTAAAGTCCTTGAACTCATTGGTAGTTTTGGAGAGAAATATTGAATAGAATATTCTTAAGCATCCAACATCTATTTCCTTTATCCCATTACAATGGTTAATGCTCAACTCCTATGCATATGAACTTTTATTGGGAAGGAAGAGTACGCAAGACACAAAGAGCTATACTCGTATTCTAAGTGTTATCATTCTCTTAAGTGATTAACTTCCAAATCATTGTGATCTTTGGATACACATTTGGAAATTTTTGTAAGGCAATAGGGTTAGAAGAATCTTACTTGTGAGTAAGGGGGTTAATAGGAAGTATCACCCTTCTTAGGTTAGGACTTAGGAAAAATCACTTGAAAGGAGGTTTTGGCAGGTGCGCTGTCATTAAAGCCTTGGGTGGATGCTTGTAGATTGTATTATCTAAGAGCAGATTAATATAAGTTGGTTGAATCCTAAGAATGGTCCTCAGACGGGTATGTAACCAGTTAGGGTGTGAACCTTGTTGTTAGTGAAATCCACAAGTGTACGATTTATCGTTGTAATACTTCAGATGTCGATCCACATAGATGGTTGTGAAATTAGGTTACGAAAAATTCTAAACTAATTTAAGACTAAATAAACAATATTAATTCATGTAATTTGTGAGTTCTAACTTTCTGAAGACCACAAACCAAAATAGGATTAAGCACCAAACTGTGAATAAGTTGAGCTACGAACACTTGGCTGTAATGATTCCATGAACTTGGCTAAATGAAATAGAGGAAAACGAAGCAAAGGGAAATGAATTCAGCAAAGCAAACCAGAACTTGGGCAATTCGAACCAAATTATGAAAACTAAATTGCAACCTTAATCTTCCATTAACTGATAAGCAAATTACGTCAATCTATAAAACTAAGCCCTCAATCTAAACTAAAAAGCATTGAACCATACTCTCCTCCCCCTTCGACCTCCCCCCTTCTTCTCCGTTTGAAGCATTCCCAAAAACGACGTCCTCCCCACTTCACTTGCCCTTATTCACACCTTATAACTGGTGCATTGATAGTGGTGATGATGATGGATTAAATGATCAGGAGAAAGAGGGTAACAGATGAAAATGGGAGAAGAAGGTGGAAAAACTACCATGTTCTGGAACTCCTTTGGGTCATGACTGATGAAGAGGAAGAAGGAAGGGGATGAGGGCTTGCTCACGTGCAGGAGGCGTGCCTCACTTAAGTGAGGAGGTTGGGGCGTTTGGGCCAAGGAAAAAAAAAGAGAACCAACCCTATTGAGAGAGAAAAGAGGCTGGTCTGCCTAGGGAAAGAAGAAACTAGTTACAGAAATAGAACGAGGCCTAGTCTGCTATGAGCATGAGAGGAGAGGGAAGACACTGGGTTGGGCCGTGAGTTTGGACTGATCTGCTCTTTCTTTCCTTTTTTTTTTTTGTACCTCTGACTTGATCTAGCAACCTTTTTGTATAAAATTTATCCATTTTCTTCAAATTGTCAAATTTCTACAAAATTTAAAAAACAACATTAAAATCCTAATTTAATAATTTATTTCCAACAAATAATAAATAATAAAAGGGGATAAAATATTATAATTTCTGGTTGAACAAGTATCCCCACACCTAAGTTTTGCTCGTCTTCGAGTAAAATAAAACTAAAAATCCTAGAAAAAGAAAAATAAAACCCTAACTCATTTTCGTAGGAATCACGGTTATATTTACCACGTGCAACAAGCCCTTTAAACCCCTAGGTCACCCATAGTGGACGAGTAAGGTCTCGTGAGGGTTTACATAAGATATACCCACAAAATCTATAAAAGAAATAAATCGAAAAAGGAAAAAATGAGTCAAAAATAGAAAAACAGTTTGGATTTACAAAGAAAGCACATAAATATCCAAAGGAGAAGCCTGTACGCTTACTAACTAACCAAATCACCCATTTGACAAAGATATTGGTTTGCATATAAACAGAATGTACTTATCAAGGCTCTCTACCCCATGGGCGAGGTCAAAGTGCTAGCTTTTCACCCATTGTACATCAAAACCTTGAATTCATCATAGTGCTCGTGTGCAAGTGCATCATCATCCTAGGGTTTAGACGTACCAGGATCAAACTCAATCCCACTTGACTGACATAAACTACATTATTGATTTAATTACATAGGAAGCAAACTTTTCCAGTAGCAGTATTACCTTAAAGGGTAACATCATATAGCACATGCCTCAAAAGGTAACGCTCAGCAGAGCATGCCTTAAAAGGATACGTGTCTTTCCAAATTTTATTCATTTCTCTTTTTTTCCTTCCTTTCTTTTTTCATTTTCATTTTTTTTGTTCTTTTGGAATGCAAAAAAAAAACCTAAGTAATCGTGTCAAACACAAGTGGGAGAACCGATCATGAAAGACTAAGACCGTAAGATAATGATGAAGAGATAAATAAGGATTAGATTACATATCGATAATGAACAATTGGGGTTATAATTAGGGCTGAGAATGACACACTAAGGACAGAGACCTATCATGCACATCATACTTACATACATGCTAATAGTCAGAGCACAAGGGATTTAAGCTGATCAGAATAGTACGAAGGTTCCCCAAAAACAAAACACAAATCTTTTTGGATTGTCAAAGTTTTTCAATTTTTAAATTTTTTTCTTTTTTTTTTGTAAGTTTTCCCACCCCTACACCTAAATCTCACAATGTCCTCATTGGGAGTAAAAAGAAACATAAAACACAACCAAAAGATAAATAAATATACGAAAAGAAAAGAAGACCTAAAAAGAAAGGAAAATGACAAGATGCTAAACTTAAATGGAAGTTAATAAAAATAAAACAAAGCAACAAATACATACAAAAGAAAACAAAATAAAAAGAGGATATAAAGAGGAATGCCTATACCAGGTCAGGTGCAGAAATACACCTAAACTATAGCCTCCTGAAATATTATTAGATAGAGGCTCATGGAGCATCAGTCACTCCATATCAAATGAAACATTGCTACGCAAATCAAAACCTATTAGAGCACGTAGCATCTTATTGAACACAAAAGATCAACTCTCAGTAACATAGCAACAGTAAAACATATAGAGTTCGAACCAGAAAGAGTACATCCTCCATGCTAATGAAGTACAAGTAAGGGCCCTCTTCAATTTATTAAATGTATAGGCCCAAACATCAAACAGACAAATATAATTCAAACTAACCAGCCGGTGCGTCATTGACCTAGAAAGTATCGGTTTAGGCAAACTAATGGGTGCGAAATCCATAAGTGTGTTAAATTTAATATGTAGAAGAGTCTGGTCTAAAGCAAAATTTTCAGTGACGATGGCCTCAGACTCAACAAAGTTAGACTTGTGAGATTAAAAAAGAAGGTCAGTAAGGATGGGGTCAAAAGAAAATGTCTCATATTCAGCACACATATCCACATCTAAACCCACATTGACATCAAGTCCATATGAAAAAGATTTATATTCTATAGAAAGAATATATCATCATCGAATTTCAAAGTCGTGGGCTTAACTTCCTCCTCACATGACTCCTACAAATAAATAGCTTCTGACTCATCCAAATCATGACGCTCATTAGTTGTGACGCTAATATCTAACTCACAATTTCTCGCAGATTCTTCCCCCTCCTCAAACTCAAAAATTCATAAAAAGGGGTGGGTGGATCGGCAGAAACAAGGACATCCCCGGTGATGTCATTAGGTGAGCTAATGTGGGATGCAAGGTCAGATGATAGAGAATTAGGAAAGTCCTCCTCTTGCTCTACGCTAGGCAAAGACATGTCATTATTCAAATCGGGCCGAGCGAGATAAGAGGGTTCAAAATCGTTATAAAGACTAACTGTAGTTGTAGGGGATCCCAAACTAAAGTCAGACTCATGCAAGTGAATATCCTCCCTACTATGAATAAAACATTGAGAATATTCAATAATTCTCTTTTTCATTACCTCTAAATTTCCTCGGTCATATTATGAATTGTCTTTTCCTCACTTGCACATTTAGCATTAACATAAGCACGATATGGGCAATTATAACCATCATGAGCACATGACTCACAATAATCACAGAAAGCAGGCGACACATAAGACTGAAATGGGTTATATGAGTTCATAAAGTGATCTCAGGGGTAAGGATTAGCATGAAAATTATACTCACCATGAGTTGGATATCTAAAATTATGTTTGGCTTGTTCAGATGCATAGGTATCCCAAGCTAATTTTTCGAAGAAATCCCAAATTTCATCTTGAGTTTTAGTTAATAATCCTAGGGCACCTCCAGGACAAATAGACTCAATATAACCCCAAGATGCAGAATTCAAACATACAACAATGACCTTACAAATTTTTTATTTTTGAAAATTTTATGTCAATTGAGCACGATAATCATTAAGTCGCAATAAATAACTCCAAAAAGGTTCATGCTCAAATTATGAGAAATAAAAAACTGGCATGCTTGAATCTTTTTTCAATTTTAAGAATTTTTCAATTTTTTTGGGATTTTCAAATTTTTTTTTTGAGCTTGTTCTTCTATTATTAAAAGAAAAAGCAAAACAGGAAAAAAAACAATGACTAAACCAATGACTAAAACTAAGAAAACAAGACTACTCAAGTTTTTAAGTTAACAAAATAAAATAAACTAACAAAAATAAAGCTATGCTACCAAAGTAAAAGGGAGACCAAAAAGACTCAAAAATCACATAGTAACCTAATACAGAAAATAGAAAATAAACACAAACACAAAATAAGAACTTTTTTTTTTCTAATTTTTTTTCTTCTGTTTCTACTTCCTGCACAAATATCCAAACTATTGGTCCCTTTTTTTTAAGCAGAAAATAATAACTAGAACTAAATTAAATGCACTAAAATGAAACCAAATGAATAAAATCGAATCAAAGATTAAAAAAGAAAAGAAATCTGAAACGAAACTAAAACAAAGAAACTAAACTAGTACACACAAAATCGAAACAATGAACATACGGAAATTGACTCAAACAACTCAAATTAGTAAACTACGACTCGATGCAACCTAATTGCACAGCTCATCCCTGGTAATGGCGCCAAAAACTTGTTGTGATTTCCTAAATGAAAATTTAATAGCCGCAATAGTACGACTTTTGTCGTAGTATTTGAGGGTAGATCGACATAGATAAGATTGTGAAATTAATTACCAAAGTTTTCATTGAAATTGAAACTAAATACTAAATTAACCGACTCCAAGGTAAAATTATTTCACAAATTGATAGTCTAAACAAACAAGATAAATTTATGAAATTGTGAACCATTGCGTAACTTGTAAATCTAGCCAAAGTAAGACGAACCAAACTGTAAATATTTTTACCCTACTAACACTTAGCCGCAATTATTTCATGAGCCTTGAATAAACGAAACAGAGGAAAGAGAACAAATGAACCCAAAGCACATAACAGAACAAACGAACCAAAAGTAGAGACAAAGCAAAAATCCAAAGCAGGAGACGTGAACTTGAAAGATTAGAATCTAAATTGAACGATTAGTATCTATGGCTGAAATGAACAGCATACAACCGAAGTACATCCAAACAGAACCCAAGCCCAGATTTTGAATTAAAAAAGAAATGGAAAAAATAGGAAAAACGAAAGTTCAAAAACTCCAAGCCCCCATTCCCTTTGTTTTCGGCCTCGTTTTCAAGCACTTGACCCCTCAGTCATTGCTCTCTTTACTCCTTTGTAACTGATAAATTTATGACGATGATGATGAATCAATAAATGGTGAGGAGAGAGAGGGAGAAACGGTTGGAAGAGGAAACAAAGGTGGGCTGCCATGGCCGTTTCGATGGGGAAGGTGAGGAGCCACCATGCTTTGTGCTCTGTTCGAGTTTGCTGGGCTAAAAACGGAAGAAGAACCAAAAAGAGAGGAGAGAGAAGAGGGGAGATGGCTATGGCTGAACTAGAAGAAGAAGAGGCAGTGCCGGGAATTGCTTCAACTTCCTGGGTAAATGAAAAAGATGAACAAGACTCAAAAAGAGGGGGGGGGAGATGTTCACGTAAGGGGCATGCTTGCAAAAGTGAGAATGGATCACTAAAAGCATGAGGGTAGGTTGGGCTTCGTCTATGGGTTGCAGCAAATAAGTTGGCTGGACCGGCCCACTTGAGAAAAGAGAAAAAAGAGGGTGGTCTGCCTGGGGAAAGAAGAAACAGGTTGCAGAAATAGAATGAGGCCCAGTCTGCCACGAGCATGAGAGGAGAGGGAAGACGTTGGACTGGGCCGTGAGTTTGGACTGATATGCTCTTTCTTTCTTTCTTTTTTTTTTTCCTTTTGTATCTTCCATTTGATCTAGCAACCTTTTTGTACAAAATTTATCCATTTCCTTCAAATTGTCAAATTCCTATAAAATAAAAAAATAACATTAAAATCCTAGTTTAATAATTTATTTCGAACAAATAATAAATAATAAAAGGGGATAGAAGATCATAATATCTCGTTGAACACTTCTGAACAAACTCATGGTGCTTTACTTTCTATTCTACTCTCTCTACTAAGCTTCTTTCATCTGCTATTTCAGCATCCTTGATTTTATTGTTTAATGCCCTTAAGTTTCCTATATCTTGCTATATTTTTTTTTTAAGGTTTAAATTACAATTAACTACTATCACTTTATTTACGCCCCTCTAAGGTGACTTAGCTTACTTGGGACTAACAATTAGTATCAGAGCTAGTCTTCCTCTTGTGTCTTAATCGTCAAGTAAACATCTATGTTTTCCTTAGGAATTATCGAGACTAATCAAGGTAGATTTGTGTCCTGGGCTTTATTCTATGGATCCAAATATGCTCATTGGAAAAGATTTATGTAGATCTGGCTTATTGATCAAGATTATGAGTTGTAGGACATGGTATTAAAAATTCGAATATGAATAATGCATACTGTTGGTATTGAATGGCAAGAGAAGCCTATTAAGTAGTATACCCTTGAAGAGCAGCAGAGTGTCCGAAAAATTTACAAGACACTTAATGCTTTATATCATGCTTTAGACACAAATAAATTTAATACAATTTCTGCTGCAAAATAGTTAAAGAAGTGTGGGATACCTTGGTGACCATATATGAAGGCCACAAGTGAAGTTAAAGAATCAAAGATAAGCATTTATGCTATATGAGCTTTTTAGATTCTTCCTAATAAAGGCGTTAAAGATATATACATTAGATTCATTAACATTGCCAACAACCTTAAGTCTCTTGGAAAGTCTACTCAATGAACAGATGGT
>NCQV01140556.1:0-11934 GCA_002740545.1 Lophocereus schottii | reverse complement strand
AATGCATCATAGAACAAACTTCTTTGAATTCCCTCAAAAACAAATAAGCTTCCTCTAAACATGTGAATTTAGGAAGCATCTGAGTATAATGGGGTTCAAATTCAAAGGTTACATGTGGTGCAAGATTAGGCATAACAAAACATGATGGCAAAGGCTCGTTGGAAGATGATGGCAAAGGCTCGTTGGAAGATAGAAGATATCACTCAAAGTTCTTTTTTATGCCATGTTCCCTAACTCAAGCTTAGGTTCTGGTTCGGGTTCTAAGTCAGGGTCGGGCTCACTCCGAACGAGTTTTTGATGTTCAGGGTCTCTAACCCAACTAGTCATATAAACTCCACACTTGTAGCAAAAGAACTCCTATTTTTGGTTTTTTTTTTGTTTCTACTTTTTTTGGATTTTTGAATTTTCTATTTTTTTCTTTTTTTCTTATGTCAAGCATAAAATCAAATTAAAATATTACTCAACCCTAAAGATGATTTACACATAAAAAGTAACCAAGTCAAAAAGTTAATCAATATCTAAAATAAAAATAAAACAAATCCCAACAAAAACTAAATTCCAAAACTACAACATAAATTACTAAAACCCTTTTTTAGTGGTTTTCAAGTTTTTCAAAATTTTTTCAATTTTTAAGCTTTTTTAATTTTTTAGTGATTCTGGTTTTTCTATTTTTTTCCGATTATAACTTTTTCTAATTTTGTTGGATTTTGAGAATTTTCAAGAAACAAACTAAACTAAGTCATAATTGATAATGAAATAAACAAAGCAACGTAGAACATATGCAACTCAAAAGAAAGTAGCTAAAAAAAAGGGAATATGTCCCAATCTTATGCCGTCTTCCCATGCAACGGCGCCAAAAAACATATTCGGGATAAATTTGACTGAAATAAAAGGTGCAAGAGTATAGCTTTCGCGGTATTACTTGAGGATCATTTGCTCAGAAACAATGGTCAAAATTATGTTCAGAAAAAAGGGTGAATTAACTATTTAATCTACACTAGACCAAATTAAACCCTTTAAAGAGAACTTGTGCCACAATTTGACTGAACATCTGGCTAAGCATTCGACTAAACATTCAACTAAACATAAGCAACCTAAAGGAGCTAAACCTAGGCAATTAAACAAAACCCTATAAATGAGTCTAATATATTCGTCATCATCCTACTAAAGCTAAAACCTAGAATCTAAAATCATCCTCCAGCCAACACCTTTAATCAAGCAACCTTGTCCTTCAATAACTATCCAAAATTAGAGCATTAATCATCAACAATTAAGCAATTAAGAATTCAAAGGGGGCTAATTTAATCAACACCATTCAAACCATCCAAATTAACCATTCAAATTAATCATTCATACCTAAGCATTAAACATCCCAGCAGCCACACCAATATTCGAACGAATCATCACAAAACCATCATATCCTATCAACAAAATCAAACCAATGTTTATCAGCCAAACTAAGACTAGAGCAAATAAAACGCATCACACCAGCATCATCATTCGACCAAACAAACTAGATAAGAGATTTAAATCATAATCATCGAGCCGAAATTGAACTAACTATTGTGAGCAACAATTTGAACAATTAAGAGATAAGTTAGAGAGACCGAGAGCAAACCCAGAAATTGCAAGGAGATAGCGGGAGAGCTCATTCAACCGTGTTAATCTAGCACACCACTTCAACACTTCGAACAAAACTAAAGATTGGGAAAGGGAAGCACAAAATTGAACCAGGGAGGGGGAGAAATCGGATGAAATCCACTAAACTTAAGCCAAAATCATTAGAATTGTAGCTTAATTCATGAACACCAACTATAAATTAACAAAGTCCAAACTAATTACATAAAATCCAAAATGCATAACATAACTAGCATCAAACCCTAACCCTTAAATCAAAAACAAATACATCTGGATTACGAGAGAAGACTCAAAAATTGAACTAATTAAAACCTCAAATTGTCTAACCCCTTCTTCTGGAGCTAGCCTATTCAATTTATACCCAAGCTCTTCCAATCTGCACCGTTCATCTCGATATGCGTGGGCGGAGGAGATGGTGCTATGCTGGCGTTTGTTGCGCGAATTGCAGGGTGGATGAGGATGAAGGAGAAGGTGGTGTGCTAGCATTGCTTGAAGAAAGATAGATAAGATCGAAGAGAGAGGGGGGGGAGAGGGGGAGAGAGAGAGAGAGAGAGAGAGAGAGATGAGGTGAAGGCAGATGAAGGTGTGGGGGGTATTAGGCTTCAGGGCTGGGTTTTGGGGAGTTCTAGGTTGAAGCCGACAAGAGGAGAGAGAAAGAAGTAAGTAGGAGGGTTAATTTAGGGGGTCACGTGCTTGGCACAGCTGGGAAGGAAAATTTGTGATCACGTGCCTTGCACGTGATGGTTGAGTTTTTTTTTTCAATTTTATTTTCATTTTTTTGCTGGGCTAAACTAATGGGCTAAAGGTTTGGGTCGAATTTAAGTCAATTTGACCAAGTTCTCCATTCCTGATATTTTTTCAGCATTTTTTCATAATTATTCTTGTTTTGTTGAAAGCCTACAAAACAAAATAAAATCAAATAAAAACTTAAAAATAATTAGTATAACGAGCATAAAATAGGTGTAAAAATACTATAAAAATAACATATTTTTGGCACGAACACTTGGTTTACTAGATGGTGTCCCACGATTCAATATGGGATCAAACCACTCATAACTGCATATTGCACATATTTTAAGTGGTTAACCTACATACTCAATTTTGATGATATATTTAATTATGTCTTAACAATCATGTTCAATATCACCTTCTCTAGTCTCACATACACCAACACCACAATTGTATGTATATTTCTAACATTGCACGCTTTTGTGTTGAATTTAAATCCATTAACTATATATGTCGTCCACGTTGATACATGTCTGTTAAGCTTTATAGCTAATTTTGTGGAATTAGAGGATGTGGTTTTAGTTAATACAATGCACCTAATTTTGTCATAGTATTTTTAAGTGAATAAGTTGAATTGCTTGCAATTTGGCTAAACCAATATGCAAAATGAGTTTTAATGATGGCATCAACATCAACATCACTAACATTGGGATGTGCAGTTCGGACTTATTTGTGACAATTTTACGACATTTTGTATACATTGTTAATAAACTACTTTTTTGAAGCATAAACTCAATTGCAAATTATCTGGTTGAATGGTAACACTCACCTAATATAAGGCTTAACTTCATCAGAATTTAATAGCACGTGAAGATGAGAAACAATATATTCAGCATATGTGATATAACTTGATCTTTCCTTCCTAATAGCATTTCCTTGTAGTTCAAACACAGATAGAGATGGGAAATTGTTATTATATTTATCGCCATCCTCATTTCTTCGACATCTATTGTGCATGGAGGGCACATTGGAGCCCAAGTAATAGAAGGCAAAAAATCCTTTTAGGTTCTAAGTAAGTATTTGTAATTGAACCTTCATGATATGCTTGTTGTTTTGTCATTTCTTTAAATAACCAAAGTACCTAACAAAATAATAGTAAGCAACGACTTGTAAGGAATTGCATATTTTAGTTGTTTAAATCCATTTTCATCAAATATAATCTATTTTGCATCTCAAATGGTTACATCCATCGGTACTGTGCAGGGCGACCAAGTAGTGCCTCTTATGCCAAGTGCATCGGTAAGTGCTCCATCACGTTGAAGAAGCCTGGGGGAAACATCATCTTCAACATACGGAGAATAATGGGAATATTTCGATACATTTCCTCAAGCAAACATCCTCACAGTATTGTGGAGCACAAATTCTTAAAAAACTGACTTATTTCAATGAGAGGTTTTAACACATCATCCGGGAGAGCACTAAATGCAATGGGTAACAGTGTCTCCATGAACACATTACAATCATGACTTTTCATATTGTTAAACTTTGCTTCATAGGGATCCACAATATTCCTCAAATTAGAGCAGTATCCATTAGGCATGTTAAGTCCCCTTACCCATTCACACGGCTCTCTTCTTTTACCTATAGTAAGAACAAACTTCGCTTTTGGTTAAACTGTTTTACTAATTAGGGCTAGCTACAAATGTAATTCTTCCCTATCACATATATCTCTAACATCCATGAACATCTATGATAGTCTTAATGATGTTTTTAAAGAAGCTTCTTTTTTCTATGTGCATTAATAAGTGCTAAAATTGTATATCATTTTAGAGTCATTTTGCTCCATTTTTAGGAGAATTGTGTACTTTAAGTTATCAATTATACTCCTATTCTCGTTTTATACTTGGGTATGGTTGTTCGATAATATTTCTAGGAATTTAGATCATTTGACCTGGCATTTGACCCTCATTTGAGTGTATATTGACCCCCCACGGATGCCCTTGAGATGTTATGCCCATTAAGCAAGAGAAAAGTAGAGAATTTGGCGTAGCCAAGACCTTAGTCAGACCATGGTGTTTGCCACATACTGTGGTAAGCTGGTAACTATAGCCTCTTCGTCTCCCTTCGGTTGTGTGGTTGAAAAGGCTTAAGTTCTTGCTCAAAAGGACACCCCTCAATAGCAAAAAAGAGGGTCCACCATCCTACATAGTAATTCCTACTTCCCAAAAGTTTACTTTTTGTAGTTAGGATTTTAGTTTGATTTTTGTGCAAGTGAGAATCTTGAGTGAGGAACTCGGTTTTGTTAATGGTTTGAAGACTTTGTTGGAGGCTGTCATTGCCAAGCCATTCCCTGTCAGATCTCGCTAAATGGTCTGGTTAGTTGTTTAATTTTTAATTATGAGTGACTAGTTTATCTTGTCTAGGGATTTGTTTGTTAATGAAAGTGTGGTTGGATCATTTTAATTCAATAGAATTGTGCTTTCTTTTCATATTGGTTTGTTTCTGTTTTATCAAGTGATTATAATGTTGTGATTAGACTTGGCCAAATTTGCTTGCACCATTGAGACAATTGAATGAAGAACTGAAAGATGAAATTCAATTGTTAGACTGCTTGATGAGACCTAATATAGCAATGACTTGAAAGAGAAATTTGCATGTTGGGAGGATGAAAGAGTAATCAAAAATATTGAACTTAGATTAAGACAAATTAGTTTGAAAGAAGAACTTTGGTTTAGTTTAGACAATTTTGTCTATTTCGAAAGCTAAATTCTAAATCGATTGCAATTCCTTAAAATTATCCAATTAAAGAAAAGCACATGTTAATCATATTGATCCAACACCTTTCTTAACTAAATAAATCCCTAAGTGTTTTTCCTTGATTGAATTTAAAATCAGTTAAATAGAAGTTGCCGAATCAAAATCCTTAATTAAGTAATTGTTAGCATTTTCTGACAGAAAGGACTCGATAGATTACTTTGGTCCCTAAGGACGATCTTTTAATCTATACTACAGTACCCGTGCGCTTGCAGACATGTCAAGTCTTCGATGCCATTGCTGGGGACCAATTTGTTAACTATTGAGTCAGTCTTATGAAATTGATAAAGTGTTCTATTTTCATTTGTTTTCTTTCCTATTTATTATTTGAGTGTGTTGGTATTGTTGATGATTGTGCTTGCAGGAATCTTCCCCATTTATGCGAAGTCCATTTCTATATGAACCCGATCCCAAGATTGAGAGGACTTTCCATTTAAGGAGGAAGAAGCAAAAGATCGAAGAGCAAATATGTTAGGTATCTGGCGAGAGGAGGAGGTGACCAAAGAAGGACGCTTAGGGAATTTGTTACCCTTGGAGTCCTCAGCATCGCCTTAAGCATCGCTCACCCTAACGTTGATGCAAACAATTTTGAGCTCAAGCTGGGTCTCATTTCCATGGTAATAATCCAAGTGTGAAGGCAAGCCTTTAGAAGACCCGAACTTACGCCTCTCTATCTTTTTAGAGGTGTGTGACACATTGAAGCTTAACGGAGCCTCCACCGATGCCATCCGATTACGACTATTTCCCTTTTCAGTTAGGGATAAGGTAAGAGTATGGCTGCATTCTTTACCTTGGAATGTATCACCACTTGAGATTGAGCTTACTAGAGCATTCCTTACCACAGGAAGTTTGTGGAATCAAATTACCAACTTCACCTAAAGGGATGATGAGATGCTCTATGAGGCTTGGGAGCGGTTTAAGGATTTGCAGAGGTTATGCCCTTATCATGGTCTTCAAAGATGGATGATTGTTCAAGCTTTCTATAATGGTCCCAACCTGTGAGGTCCACTATCGATGCAGCGGTAGGAGGAACTTTGATGAATAAAACTGAAGACAAGGCCTGTAATTTGATAGGGGAGATGGCGCTTAACAATTTCCAATGGTCCATCGAACGAGGTCAACCCAAGCGGGTTAGAGATAAGCTTGAAGTTGATGCACTTGCCTTGCTTTCTACTAAAATTGATGCTATGACTCAAAGGTTGGATCGTATAAATGTTAATGCAGTGAATTCTAGTGTCCCTCCCCCATGTCATATTTGTGGTTCTATTAAGTATGTGACTTTGAATTGTCAAGTTGAGAGTCCTTTTTCCCAAGACTCTAGTGAATTCAATTATGTCCAAAACTTTAACCCTGAGATCGACCAATAACCCTTACTCTAGTACGTACAACCTGTGTTATGGGAATCATCTGAATTTCTCATATAGGTCTAATCGAAACCTTCTGAATATGCCCCCAATGAATGTTAGGCCACCCCCTAGTTTTCAAAGACCTCTTTTCCCTCGACAAGTATCTCAAAAATCTAACTTAGAGGCTATAATGGAAGGTATGCTTATGGCACAACAAAAGCAAGATGAAAATATTAAGTAATTAGCCTCTAAGGCTGATGTGCTTACAACTTACAACAAGATATTGGAAGCCCAAATTGCGCAACAAGCTAGCTTTTCGTCTACACCCTCGGATAGACTCTTAAGTCAACTAGAATCTAACCCTCATGAGCATTGTAATTGTGTTACCTTGAACGACAGGGTAGATGACCCTATTGACCTCGAGGATACACCAATTAAAAAGGGTGGAGATATAATGTGGTAGAGAGTAAGGAGAAGAATGATGGTGGTAAGGCTGTGACATTTGTAGAGAATGAAAGTTTTGAGATCCCCGTAATTTTTTCACCTAAACTTCCTGACCCAAGTAGCTTTTCTATCCCCTGCGTTGTGAGAAAGGTCGAAATTAAGAGAGCCTATGTGATCTAGGTGAAAGCATCAGCTTAATGCCATACTCTTTATTTCATAGGCTTCACTTAGGGCCATTACAACCCGCACCCTTTTCCCTACAGTTAGCAGATGGTTGTAAAATGAAACCCTTAGGTAAATTAGAAGATGTGCCAGTCAAAATAAGAGATATTTGGGTATTGGAAGACTTTATCATTGATGATATGACCGAGACCAATGATGCCCAAATTATACTAGCTAGACCCCTCATAGCTACCGCAGGTTGCCATATTGATGTAAGAACAGGGCGGATAACATTTGAAGTGTAAGAATGTTATGCTATGTTTTGCCATATAGAGGAGAAAGTAATTTCCCCTAATTCTTCCTTATTGGATGAATTTCCCCCTTCCCCTGAGTTTGACATGGAGAATATCTTGAATTGTCAAGATCCTCCTGATTTTGATTGTGTTTCTATTGAGGACCCGACTAAGGGCATGTTTAGGTGGAGTTCAATGCTCTTATGCTCCCTAGCATACTCAAGGTTGAGCCCCATGCTTCTAATCAGCCTACTATGACTGAGTATTGCAGGTTTGCTCAAGCTGTTCTCTCTTTGCCCCCTAGGGAAGGATTTGATGCAGACTTGGATTTGGGGGTTGAATAAGGTAATAGTGGACAGTCTGATGGACAATGTACATGGTTTGTCTCATACACTAATAGTGCAACATCAATTGATGACGATGAAGGAATCCCAACCTAAGCTTTTGAGGTTGTACCTTCAATTGAAGAAGTTCAATTTTGTAGTTCGTGCCAAAAATGATGCCCATATGCTCACCAATCCAGACTAAGCATCGAAGTATGGTCAAGCTCTTGATCTTAAAAGAGTGCTTCTTGGGAGGCAACCCAAGCCTTTTTTTTTGTAGCTTTGATTTTCATTGTTTCTTGTGGTTTTTCGTAGTATAAAAAAATACAAAAACAAGGCATAAAAAAAAGAAAGAGAAGAACAAACAACGAAGTAGGAAAAAAAAAAGAAATGTTTGGCACCATGGCTAAGTAGCCAAGCAACATGGCCATAGGGTGCCAAATTGGGAAAACAAAAAATTTTGTGTCCAACAGGCACTGCGATCAGCCCGTGGGGACCTCCACAGATCGTGGTGAGCTGCTACGGGCCACGATCAAGGGTTTTAACCGCGCCGACCATCCGACTTTCCCCCATCTTTTTCTTCTTCTTCTTCGACACTCTATCTGCACCTCCCTCTTTCTCTCCCTAAACCAACAATTACTAAACCTCTACTTCTTCCTCATTTCTTGTCATTTTTACACTATTTTCACTCAAAATCCTTCCTCTTCACTTAATTTTTCTCTTGCTCCCATAAATTTCACATCTTTCTACCATTTCTTCTTCAACCTCATCTCACCTTCACAAATACTCTAAACATCTTCTTCCCTATCCAATTCTTCTTCTTTTCACTTAAATTCTTCTTTTTTCTTGCTCAATTTTTTTTAAGGTTTTAGTTTCAATTCTTCTTTCTATGTTGCGCCCATGGCAGTCGCCAAGAGACAAAAGAGTATCAAGCAAGTAGGATCATCAAGCCAAGCACCTTCCCCGCCTCAACAGACCTCCCGAACTTCCATCAATGCACGAGCTCAAGGTGACATTCCTCATCCTCTTACTTTAACCAACCTCGATCATTTTACTAGATATGCTTGTTTGAATGAACGCATGATTGTGGCAACTCATTATTATAATGAGGAATTGTTAGGACATTTAAGAATGTTAAATAATCTTCAGTGATTGTTTGCACAAGGTAGTATCGGACATTTCATTGAGATAAAGAAGCATGCATACTAGGACTTTACCTTAGAGTTCCTGAGTACACTTCATGTTGAGGTTACTAGAGGGCCTCAACATCAAGCGGGGCACATTTTATTTTATTTACAATGACAATTATATGAGTTGAACTTAGGTACCTTCAACAATATATTTGGTTTTTCATCTGGATTTACTGAACCGATAGTCCCCCTCAAATTCAACCCAAATGCATTTTGGGATGAGCTTCCAGGGAGTGTTAGGTACAGTACTCATTCATCCAAGTGCACACATATTAGGAACCCTTGCATTCGTGTAGCTAAGCATATCCTAGCTTACCGTTTCTTTGCTCGAGATCATAGTTTGCATGTCTTGAGATTATCTGAGTTATATTTCTTGTCATGCACACTTGATGTCCAGCTTAACCCTGAGTCATTTTTGGCCAGGAAGTTGTATAGTGTTGCTGTTAGCACTAAGGGTAGGATAGTCATTGGTGGTGTTATCACAACTATTGCTAGATTTTTGGGTGTTGAGCCCAACCATAAAGATAGAGTATCTGGGTTCAAGCGGCTTGATCAAGCTGCCTTTGAGATTATGAACTTTCATAAAGTAAAGGCTAAACGTTTGTGCTAGATTTACCTTAGCATCAGCTTCTGCTGCTTCCCTATGTTGATCGAACTACCTTACTTCGCCGGGTTGACCTTTATTGGGTATCTGGCGATGCTAAGGCTGTTCAACCTGCACCCCCTCCACCCCCTTATTCTAGTCAAGGCGGACCTAGTTCTTCCTCCCAACAACCCCTTATTGACTATGTCGACCTCCAAGCCACCCTTAGGTCCATCCAGGAGGAGCAAGTATCCCTTAGAGCATGTGTTGTTTTTGAGAATGCCGCTTTTCATGACTTTGTCTAAGAGCACCATGATAAGCTCTGTGGGATGCTTGCTACCTTTACTCAATACTTCTATGATTATGAGGCTTGTTTAGAGACTTAGCGAGATTGGCATATCTCTTATGGCCAACCACCCTATTCTCCTCCCCCACCTTCTTTCTTATTGCTTTTTGCTACTCCCCTTTCCCTTTTTCTCTTATGTGCACACATTGAGGATAATGTTTTGTTCAAGCATGGGGAAGTTAGTCCTTAATTGATGGCATCTGATGCCTGATTGGGTTTGGCGTGCTTGTGTATTTTATATATTATTCGTCATAGTTTTTGGAGTTTTATTGTAGGTCTTAATCTTGTTTGGTTCGAAGCATTTTAGAAGTATATTCAGGTTTCTTTTTATTATAGATTACATTTTAGGTTTTTTATAGTTTCTTTTTATAGTTTTTGCATTTTCCTTTACATTATTATTAGGAGCACGCATAAAAAACAAAACAAAATAAAAAGATCGAAAAAAATGAAAAAAATCCTTCGATGATGATCTCTATAGATTAGGCAGATTTTTTTGGTTTAGTTTGATCCTTTGGTTTGTCCAATTGTGCATAAAAATGTTTGAGAATGAGTTTTCGAAAAGGAGCTTCATGTTTTGACCATATGTTGAGTGCGAGTTGATTACCCCATGACTCTTTACATGAAGTTTGGAATGTGCTTACTAATGAGCTAGTTATAACCTTAGTAGATGTCCCGTGAGGCTTTGAGCTTTTAAAGACTAATTTATAAATTTAGTCTCCTGTCAATTGATGTGCGACTCTTCCTTAGCATCATTTTTCTAAAACTTGTTTTGATTCTCATTCAAGATCACATTTCACATATGCATCCAGGACCAAATAGCCACCTTTATTGTGTATTATATACCTTGCTAGCCCCTTTGAGCTTATAACCGCTTTTATTGATTTGAGCTTTCTACTATAGTCGATGGCCAAATAATTATCTCACCCTTAACCCAAGACAAGAGGAGCATTTCATCCTTGTACATCGAGTTTTAATTGGGAACTAGTGAGGTTTATTGAGATCTTTTTAGTGGATTTGGTTGTTTGTTGAAGGGATGTGTGTATAAACGAGCAAGAGAGGACAACCAGGAGAAGTGAGAAACAGCTATGAGAATAGCCTATAGGGGGTGATCAGGGAGCAGGAGGAGAAAATTTTGCTGAAAGGGAAGAGAGAAGGGCGAGGAGATCTTCATGGCGCTTAACATTTAGAGCTTTTTCCTCGTCTAGGGCAGCCTTTACAACAGCAAGCTCAGCACTGAGTCGAGAGTTTTCTTCCAGAGCAGCCTCAAGTTTGATTGAAGAACTGCCAGGAACAGGAGGACGGGGTGTTTTTATCCCCTGTTCTGAGGCAGACCCCTCAACCAAAGTATATCCACACCCCAAAAGGGTGTTACTCCTAATCTCATCAACGAACTGAGCTCCCACCTTCTACTGCAATGTCACCCCAAAATGCTCAAAGACACTAGTCAGAAAGAAATCATACCCCAGGTCATGTTCCCTGGAGGTGTTTGCAATTCTTGCAATATGTTGAACCATGATGGCAGGAAGGTTGATTTGCTTTTCCTTGTCCATCGGGTCCATAAAACACTGATCCATGGCATCGGCAAGATTGTGACCCTGGCCCCTGGGGATGACATTCTTAATGATGAACCAAAATAGGAACTGATGGAGAGATGTCATGTCCCCTTTCTTCACTGACTGGGGTGTTTGCAGGCTTGGTTACTAGCAAAATTTCTAGGAAAGCTCCAGCAGCCAGGTTGTCCCAAGAACAGTCTTATCTTCCCTCACATATACACCAAAGCCTGTGGAGGGAATCCTCAGAATTTCCCCTAATGTCTTTGCATCAAAGTGAAGCTGCTTTCCATTAACACTACTTGTCACCACTCCTTCGGTGACAGTGCAGTCAGCGTAAAACTGTGCCAACTCATGTACAGAACACCCCAACTGGGTGTTTGTAAACAGTCCAAACCAACCCTGTGCACGCAGTTTGTGCAGGAACACCCCAAGACCCTGTTACTCAAAAAACTTTACCTCGATAATTTTGCCCCTGACGACCCGTCTCTGAAGCAATTGGGTCAGTTTGGCTGA